>OVBE01017246.1:0-10528 GCA_900406425.1 Iberis pinnata | reverse complement strand
ATAAAGAGAGTAGAAAATAGAAAACAAATAAAATTAAAAATATTAAAACTAATGACGAGATCAACATACTTTAGAATAAAAAGAAGATTTAGAGACAAAAGTTTGGTCCTTAGTAAATACAAACATTTAGGCAAAACGTGAGGAAGAGTTGTGTTTGAAGTTTTTTAATAGAGACACATACTACTTTTTCTTTTAGTCTTCTTCATAAGATCAATGGTTTGTGTTTTAAACTAAAGCAATAGATTCTATTATCATTTTTGCGAAAAAGTGGTTGTCTTTCTAAATGATTGAGATAGGTTTGCAAGTGTCCGCGTACAAAAATTGTTAATCTTCGTTAGCATTTTTTTCTATCGGAATTCAAAGTTTCTTTGATCATCTATAATTTGTTTTGGTGTGGATCTTAACGATATTTTTGGAATAGTTAGAAATAAAATAATTTATCTTTATTGTATTTTATGAAATATTTTATAAATTAATAAACCACTCTCCAACCATCTATTTACTGATTATTAAAAATTTAGAAAATCAACTTAAGTTGGTCTAGTAACAAAGAGACTTTGGTCTAGTGGTTGAGACACTCTTTGGAATGTTCAAGGTCACTAGTTCAAACTCTTTGAGAGAAGTGATTTATGTCTTAAATAGGTATTATCAACGGCTGACTCGGACACCAGGAAAGATTATGGGCCAAAGGTTCGGAACTTAAGTTGGTCTAGTAGTTAACTTACGGTCACAATATTATTGTAAACGCAAGTGTGTTGTATATTATTTTCAATTTATGATTCACGTGTAAAGAAGGAGTAATTTTGCAAGTTGGATATATATATATATATATATATATATATATATATATTTTTTAAATATGTATTTTTAATTTGGAAAATAGATATTTTTATTTTTTTTATTTAAAAATAAGTAATTTTGTTTATTCACACGAACCATTCATCATTCACACAAATAATTAATCATTCACATAAGTCGTTCATCATTTACACGAACGAGTCACATTCATTATTCACGAAACAAAAAAAAAATACTTGAATACACATATTTTTATGAAGTAACCTTTTAACAAATTATAATAGAAAAATTAGTACCCTCTCACCCAAAAAGGAGTATGTTTTTCAAAATTTATCATTCACACAAATAATTAATCATTCACATAAGTCGTTCATCATTTACACGAACGATTCACATTCATTATTCACGAAACAAAAAAATACTTGAATAAAATTTTATGAAGTAATCTTTTAGCAAATTATATATTAAAAAAAAATTTAGTACCCTCTCACCCAATTTTTTTCTTAAAGGAGTATGTTTTCCAAAAAAAAAAAAAATAATAATAATTATATGCATCGTTTTGTAAGAGAAGTGCAATTAGTACAATTTACTCAAATTCCAAAACTTGAGAGAATAAGTAACCTTTCACATGGCAACCACTCAACACGCTCAAGCTACTAGAAGGCCCACTAGCCCATTCCATTTAGGCCCATTTTCGACCGTAATAACGGAACACTTAACATTCCAATCTTGACCACTTATATCAATAGACTTCTCCCTCGTGTCTTTTCACCAACTTGCAACGAAAATTGTAGTAAGAGAAAAATAAGTGAATTCTAATACAACCACTAAACTAAAAGCCACCTCTAGGTAGTCCGGTTGCGATGCCAGACTTTTTTAGTTAACGGTAGCTTCGAGCTAATGTCTCCTCTTAACTATCGATGGTTGTTGTTCTCTTCCGAGTCGGTTTGCTTAGACCTTCCAGTTTTTGTTTCTATTGGTCAGACTTTCAACGTTAATTTATGGATAGTTAATAGGTTGGTTTGTGTTTGAATCTCCTTAAGTTTGGTGTTTTTAAGTATCTTGCCGTCCTAGGCTGGTTGTTTCCTCGATGGAATCTTTCATGGCCGCTCTTCTTCTTCAGCATCTCATATTTTCTATTTTGGGCTCTTCCGCAGTTTCGGCATCTATCCAGTTCAAGTTTTTTTGGTCTTTGGAAAAGACTTTTACTTGTTCCTAGTCTCGGTTAGGCATTGGGATGACTTTCTTTATACATGCATGTTTTCTGATGCAAAGTTTCATCTCTGTCAACCGTTCTCGCTCTAATGGCCGTATTTCTGCGTTATTGTTGTTGGTTTTCGGAGGCTATCTCATTAGGCTGTCTTGGTTTGTTGGTTATGTTTTGTTTTGTTGGTTTAGCGATTTAGTAGTTTTATAGTTGTGTTTCATCTTGTGGCTCTGGAGACATTTATTAGTCTGCCGGGTAATGGATTTTGTACTACTTGTTGTATTTTGGGAGTTTTTTTAATCCAACTTTCATGATGGAATTTTTTAAAAAAACTAAAAGCCACCTCTCATTAAAGTACTATATTTCATTATTATCTCTTAATTAGTTAGTTGATGAATTCATTTTTCCTTGATATTTTGTCACCTTATCTAGCTAGGGAGTGTATTGAATATAAAATTTGAGAAGCTTTGTAGTAAAATGACAAATTTTTGTTTATCAAAACACTTTTTTTTAATTAACTATGCGAAGATCCTATGTAAGTTTATAATCTAATATGGTAAAAAGTGTTGTATTAAGAAATAAAATATTATGGTCGATGGTGGTTTTTGGTAGTAAATATGTTTTTGTATTAAAGTGACAAATTTAATATTATTCAAGAATTTGAAAATATGACATGAAATCCACTATCATATAAAAAACGGAATTTAAATTCAATGTTATTATATAAATTCTAACTTGGAAATATTGACTTTACAGTATTTTAGTAGAATTTTTGCTTAAATTAAAATTTCTTTTTTCAAATATCACACAGTTTTAGGTGGAATTCAATAATTAAAACAAATGATATAAATTTTTTCAGTTTACCTAAAATATTTAAAAACTCGGTAAAATTCAAATCAGATCAAATCATTTCAAATATTAATTTGAATAGATCCTCCTTAATTTTATCATATGAATTATAAATAGTTTGCACGTTCGCGACTAGAAAAACTCTAAAATGAATAATCATATTGTTTTCCTAACAAAGCCATGAAATCCATTTTAATTGATACAATTCATTTTTATTATATATGCTCGATCCACAAGCCAAAGCCATGAATCTTCTTTAACATCATTGAAATTTTATTTGCTTTATGAAAAACATATTCTCGATAGTCGCTAGAGCCGCAATCAGGATTTTACTGTTCGTATAGAAATGTGTATGAGGATAATGTAACGCCCCACTTCCTGGGCCGCTACTACCAAGCCCAATAACCCTTAGTATGATATTGTCCGCTTTGGGCCACAAAGACCCGCACGGCTTTCTTATTGGATATCACCCCAAAAGGCTTCATACTAATTTGGGATATTGGACTTCTTATATACTAGTTAATCATTGACTAGTTTTCCAAGGTGGGATATTTGTGTTTGACTACACATGGGTCCCACAGATAACCCATAGTGTAAACTTGCCGAGTATCCCACAATAGAAGTTCCGCTTTAACAATCTCTAGATTTGGTCAGGGCGATATCAAGAAGAAGCCCACACAAATAGGAGTTGTGACATCATTTTTGAATAAGGCCCAAGCGCTACTACAGGGGTGTGTGGTAGTGATCCCGAAACCGTCGACCAAGCATGTGAAAACATCGGTTTGAGTTGTGGATGGATTGTAAGAAATATTGTGTGGGATAAGGGAAACATGTGTAGTATGTTCATTGTTTGGAGTTTGTGACGTTCTGGTAGATGTTGTAACCCATAATATCGCATTATGTATGGCTTTGTTGATGATGGTTGGTATGGACCAGCGACTTGAAACATAAGTCATTGCGGGATTTTTATTGTCTCCAGAAAAGTGAGCTGCTCAGAGAGATAAAGTGAGGGTTTAGATTAAACAATTGGGTAATAATACTGGCAATGTGATCGGGTGAGAATTCCATCGATAGCATCTCTGGTTTAGGAAACATAAGTGGCGCCAGTTCCCTGACTTCCCTATTAATTCGACAAGCAAAAATTTTGATGGAGACTAATCTCTTGTTAGACCAACATGACGATTTTTTTCTACAGATGGAACTAACGCAACCACCAACTTGGTTTATTTTCTTGACTCTTAGAAACCTCAATTTTCATGACATCGTTTACAACATGAATTGGAGACCAAGAGCTAAACCGGCTCAAACAAAGCCGACGACTATGCAAATTTATGGAACATATGTATATCATATTATACTATATAAATGGATACTCTGCATCATCCAAGAAATTCGAAGTATATGAACTCGAAAGCAACACTCTAAAACACAAACCTCTATGAATCTACACTTCCAGACCCAGATCGTATTATTCTATCCGGTTACAACTAATGAATTAGTCAAACATTTTAAATATTTTTCATGCCAAGAGACTTGAATCAAAATTAATAAAAATAGTAAATACATTAATAAGTATATTAAAAAATAAAATTTGGTTTGTTACTAATCGATTCTTCTAAACTCATGAAAAACTTATGAAAAAAGAAAATTTAGGGACAAATTTTAACTACATATACATGTAAGCATTTTTATCTATCAAGTTGTGTACCAAATGTATGATATTATATATATATAAATCATGAAGCATGCAACGTATAGAAATGAAATGAAATTAAAATACATTCGAAATTGGGATACGATATGTAGCTAATTAATAAGTAGCATTTGTGAATTTACCAATTATATATTTTTTCCCCAAGAACCAGCCATTAGGGTTAACGACAATCGAATATCAGAAATATATGATGGATCATCATTCATCAACCACTATATTATTAATTATACTAAAAATTGGAGTTTTTTTTAAATATAATTACTCAAAGAGAATAATTCCAATTGAAATAAGATCATACGAAACTCTATATTTAAAAAAAAAAGAGAATATAAAAATTGATTACCTATGTTGAAACTTTTATATGATAATAATAAATAATAAGAATCATCAAGTAGTGGAAGATTGATTATGAGTCGAAGAGTTTGCAACAACGACGTCGTTTTTAGTCTTTCTTCTCTTCTTCTTCCTATATGGAATCCCACGAGCTTTAGCTTGAGATTCTCTAACTTCTCTTAAATGAATCCGAATCGACCCGTTAGCAAACGGGTTAGTATCAGGTGAACCACCACCATGTTCTTCATAAGCAGCTCTTAATCGTCCGATTAAAGCATCTAAACTTCCCCAAGCTTGTTTAAGAGGACAAGTACAAGGTCCTGGTGGATCAGGTTGTCCAAAAAAGACACAAGCTTGATGATGTACTTTAGTTTTACCAAACTGATCTAAGTACTTTAAGAAACTTAGAACATGTGTGTAATCAAATTGTGACATCACTAACGGTGGATTTTGTGATTTTAGGTATTGGAGAAACGTGTTCCAATCTCGACGTTTTTGAGATTCGTAGCGGCTTAACGGTTGTTGCGGTTGCGGTTGTGGAGGAGGTGGAGGAGGAGGAGGAGGAAGTGGTTGTTTGTGGTGGTTTGTGGTTGTTGTTGGATTATCCGGTGGATCTTTGTGATGATCCGAAGACATTACTTTAGGAGAAAAGAAATCNTTTTTTTTTTTTTTTTTTTTGGTTTGGTGTTATATTTTGATTATGAGGAAAATTGAAGTTTTAATTAATAGTAACAATAAAGTAAAGAGGAAAGAAAGAGATATGTATTAAGAAATAATGGAAGAAGAGAGAGTGAATTATTTACGGACAAAGTGATTATTGTGTAAACGCATAGTCATATATTAAAATTATCATTTTCATGTGAATATCAAAATGTTTATTTTTTTTATATGACAGACTCAAAACCATGCATAATATCAGTAACTTAATATTAAATCACAATATTTTTTTATAGTTAATGATCTTGAAGAATTATGATCTTTAATTTCGTCTTGAATTTTTTATTCAACTAATTAAATACTTATATTAAATATCACATCAATACTTACTCCAAAAAAATCACATCAATTCATTTTTGAAATTTTACATAAAATACCACAATAAATAGTTTTTAGATAAATGTATTTCATACTCCCAAATATTTTAAAAGTACCATTAAATTTTCTTCTTGCAAATAATACTACAAACATAAAAGTTGAAGTTCAAAAATTTATTAAAATTTTTGGATTTGAATTCACAAAATAAAGTTTATGATTTAGTTTTTTTGGGTGGAGAAGGGGGAGGTTAGTTTTAGGAGTCTACGATTTAAATTTAAAATTTTAGAACTACTATAATTTTGTAGTATGTTTGAAACAAGTTTTTTAGTATTTTGGAACAAGTGAGAAAGTGGCGTATTCTTTGATATACCTATTTTGTGGTATTTTTGAGAATTATTTTTCATTCTTTGCAATATTGTATTTTAGCAATTTTGTGTATCTTTCATTTTTTAAATTTAGAAAATGAATACTTTTTGTTTTTAGTTTTAAAATATGTATTTTTAACTTGTTAAATATATATTTTTGTTCGTTTACATAAAAAGTTCACCATTAATACAAATAATTTAACATTCATATAAATTGTTCAACATCCATAATTCATCATTCTTTCTTCACACGAATAATTCACTATTCAAGAAATAAAAATAATATATAAATACCATTTTTTTAAATAACAATTTTTAAATATTCACGAATACATAATTGCAAAAATAAAAGGTTTCCTATTAACAAAGTTTCTCTTTATAATAACTTATGTGTACAATATAATGTACATTTATATAAAATTAGTAAAGATATCAATTTATCCAGCACAAAAAAAAAATCAATATCAGTGCAAGGCTGAAAAAGTAATTTGAGGTATAGATTTTGTTTATGTTACGTTCATATGTTACTATCTATTATAATTTATTTTGTCATCATCGTCCTATAAAATATAGTTTAGAACTTTAGAGCGTACACAAAATCAATTCAAATATCGACTTTGTTATATATATTTATACGCATTATTATTTTATTTAAACAAAAAGAAAGCATATATTTCAATGGATGGGACCCTTAAAAAGATGCTCTCGTTTCTTTACTTTTTTAAAATATGAAAAAATTCTTATTTTATCTATTATTTTAATTATCATTTTTTGGTCACTGATGTGGCTATCTACGCACTGTTATGATATATACTCTTCTTTTAAAATTATTTGTTTAAGCTATCTATTGTACGACTAGCAAGCCAAATCAATCATTATAAGTTTCATTAATAAAATTCTCCAACTTGCTTTGTTTAGTGGCTATTGTTGAATTATGTAAGCCTATTACATCTGTGACTTTATAAATAAGATATATGCACACTAAAATACAACAAACAATGAGTAAAACTTAACAATAATAACATTGATGAATGATGATGACCGTCATCATCTTACTCGCATTAATATAGCAATAGATTCATTGAGTATTAATACTAAAGTAACCTTTTATTTTGGTTTCTGTAAAACTCAAAAGATATTTTCAATAATTTGTGATGATTTATATAAAAGTGTTTTCATATACATAAAAAAAATTTTCTAACAAAATATTAGAAGTGGGCATTTTGGTTTACAGTTTGGTTTTTTTGTTTTTCAATTTTACAAAAACTAAAGTTTGAACCTATTTAAAGTACGGTTTAGTTTCAGTTCGGTTCGTGTAAGTTTGGTTTTAGTTTTCTATTTTTGTTACGGTCCGGTTGTCTTTTAAAAACCATTAACTTATGCTCGAAAATGATTTGTTAGACGTTTACTTGTTTAATATGTAAAATAGTTATTTTTCACACACAAGTATAACTATAAATATAAAATATTTATATTTTCAATTTACAAGGTTTTATTTTTTTGGTTACGCAAAAATAATTTTGGTCTTGTTTTTTATGGTTTTAGTTTTCTTAAATATTCAAACCTAAAATTTTTTTTCTTAAATAGATTCAGATTTGGTTTTATTTTTTTATTCAATTTTTTCGATTCCAACTTTATAAAATATCATGAATAGTGTAACACATAATTCATATATTAGCAAATTATATAATTTTGTTTTTAGCAAATAATTTATATATCATATATGGAACATCTACTAAGTAGCATATATTTTACGATTTAATGAGTAGTTTTTTAAACATAAATATGTGTGAGTGGACGACGCATAAAATAGTGGTTTCAACTTTCCATTATCTTACTATATATGAACGTAGATATGAAACTATTCTTGCTATTTTTCTTATGATATTATATATATGTACAAGTTCTTGAAATGGACTTTTGAAATCAATTCATACGTGTTGATGATGGTGTATATATAATTGAAAAATATATGGCAATAATGTGTTGTTGAAAGAAAATAACCCTATATTATAATAGGGCAATCTCAAAAATAGCACAAAAAAATTAGGTTTATTTCAAAAATACCACATTCTCAAAAGTTTCAAAAATAACACAAAAATGTTTTTGTTCCAAAAATACCACAAAATTTGAAATAACTTTAAAACTTCAAATAAATACCATAAAAATGTTTCACTTTTTATGTTTGTAGTATTTTTGGAACATTTGGAAATATGTGATATTTTGAAACTTTTAGGAGTATTATATTTTTGGAACTTTAGGAAATGTGTGATATTTTTAGAATTTTTGGGAGTACTACCCTAAAACCCCAAAACCAAATCATACCTCCTTCAAAAATAAACCTTAAATTCTATTTAGTGAACCCAAACTAAAAAATTTAAATTATAAACCCTTAAATTCATTTTTTTATGTTTGTAGTATTTTTAGAACATTTGGAAATGTGTGATATTTTTGAAACTTTTGGGAATATGATATTTTTGAAATTTAAATTTTTTGATGGTATTTCAAAGAATTCTTTTATTACAATTTGTTAATATACATGTGGCTTTTGCTCATGAAAAAGAAGTATAAAAGTTCATGGAACAAAACATAAAATACATATAAAAAAAAGAATGAAAATAATGAAATATAAAAGAGAAGACATAATAATTAAAGACAAGCATATTATTTAATATTAGTACCCTTTGTCGGGAATAAAAATTTAGTAGCCGGTGATGATATCTAGATTCCGGTGACCGGAGAACAGAAAATTCTACGAGCAAAACCCTAAAAAGCATTAATAAGTAGACAAGATTTTGTTAAGAGAAGATCTTGTGTGGGGTATTATATCTTTCGATATACTTTTGTCCACAAACATTAATCGAATTTAATCGATACAATTTATTTATTTATTTTTAAAAGAGAAAAATAAAACACAGAAGAGGATTTTCACGTGGGACTTGGGTCCATCTGTTCTATTTTTCACCTGGATCAAATCTATGGTATTATTATGTGATTGTATTTTTTGCCATTAATAAGTATATGACTTTTGTTTTGTTAATAAAGCTACAAGAATGTCTTTATAGATTTGATTGTTTTTTTCCCTTTAATTTTGATACGAATTATGATGCTTTGAGTAGTGACAAATATATAATCATCTTCAACGTTAATTGAAAGATAAATTAAATATGTAAGTTAGTATGCCATTACAATGTAATTTTATTTCTCCTCTCGCTCTCCATCAACTCTCTCTCTCTAGACTTCTAGACGGCGNCAGCGATGAGGCGGTGATTCTCGGCCAGATTCACCGTAGCTCAGTCGTGTGGGAGCCGGCGTGTGAAGCGTAGATGGATCTCGAGGCAGGCTTTGGGTCGATTTTCAGAAGGATAGTGAAGCTTTGCTTCTCGGTAGTTGTGCAGGGACCGCCGCCACCGAAAAGTGAGGTCAAGCCGTCCGCTGGGAAGTCGACTCGTCCCCAAGCCGGCCAGAAACCTACCCGTCTATTTCCAAACCGCCGTGAGCTCATTCCCGACCAGTCTCTCCCTCTGCTCAAAAACAGACGCTAGCGTGGGTGGTCACAACGATTTCCTCGAAATTGCCGTCTTGGAAGCCGCCGCCGCGTCGCCGGCATGGCAAAGTCGGCGAAGTCGCAGCTAGCGGCGGCGGCAGATTGCTTTAGGTTTTCTAAAGCTTTCTAGGGTTTTTAAGTTTAGACTTGGGCCCGGGCCTAATTTTATTTTTAAAAAGCCCAATCCAAATTGGGTAGTTAGGATGAGTTGTAATTTTTGTTTTGCTTTTGGGTTATTTAATTGTAAGTTGGGCCTAAATTTGGATCTATTAAATAAAAACCTTTATAAAAAAAGTTAATATGCCATTACAATGTAATTTTTTATTTGTTCAGTATAAAATAGCAAACACACGTTTGCAGTTTTTTTCTAATTTCAAAAATTTTAATTAAAAAAGCGGTTGATTTTAAAAAAATATAGAAAAATCATGTTGGATAATCTTCAAAAAATCTTAGAACCCGAAACTCTAACAAGATTGTTAGAAAAATGAAAATGAGTAGTTTCCATAATAGGAATAGAAAATGGAAGTTTTCAATAAACTTAAAAGAAAATCCTAATAGAATAAAGAGATGTTTAATTTTATATAAGTATATTGTTGAATCAAGACTTTAATTTAGGTATTAGATCTTAGATTATGTGGGCAAAAGCTCTGAAGAATTTCATATATCTTTTAAGAATGATT
>OVBE01017245.1:0-10528 GCA_900406425.1 Iberis pinnata | reverse complement strand
TATATATATATATATATATATATATATATATGCTGATATGGATTTCGGTGAAATTTTAACCTTTTCTTGATTCCTAATCTTACAAATAGGAACCGAATATATGATTTGCCAAGAACATGCAAAGATATGGTTTTGATCAAGTTCCTTATTTATTTTAATAGTTTCTAACCTTTTTTTTGTCAACGTGTTAATAGTTTCTAACTTAAGACTTCTTATAACACAAAAATGGTAAATTTAATTAATAATAAAACATATTGATTTACATATTTAATCTTAAGAGTAGTTGTGTAGTGGTTTTTTTGTAAATTGAAATATTTGAAGTTATAATTCTGGATACCCGTAGAAATCATAGACCAAAGATTAAGAGCTCCCAAAATTTAACAATAAAGTTAACACAACTAAGAATTCATATTAAAAAGGAGTCATCTAATAGATTGGGTACTTTATGTTTTTAATTGGTGATAGACCAGTTTTGTAAAAATTTTGTTAAACATATACTTTTATTTTTTTAATTTTGGAATTTAGTTAATTTTTTTCATTCAAAATTTCACATGAACGATTTATCATTCATACAAATAATTTATTATTTATACGAATAATTTATCACTCACATGACTCACACAATCATCATTTATATTTTTGGTATTCACCATTCATAAAATAAAAAAAACCTAATTATAAAAGTTTTACAAAATACTCTTTTAACAAATTATAAAAAAATATACCATGTCAATTATTTAATTAAAATGTATATGTAACTCCTAAAGTAGTTTATTGACATTCTTAGAATAAAAATAGACTCACTTATTTTTTTGACCAACAACAAAATTCATATTATATCTAAAAAATATGCTTTAAAAATTCAATCAAGTCCAAGAAAATTTTGAAAAAAAATAGAGAAGAAGAGAGAGGCATAAATGTAGCCAAAAAGATGTAGAGGGGGAGCCACCAATGATAGATAAATATTTTTGAAATTTCTTTTGTCTAATATCTACTCTCTCTCACATACACTCTTTTTTCCTATAAATTTATCTTCTCCTCCTTGCCCATTTCCTCCTCCTCACCTTCTCTCTCTACATCTCTCTCTGTTTCAAGTTTGAACACATTTGTGTAGTAACCAAGAAAATGACAAACCAAAATGTCATCACGGTTTCGGTCTCTAACTCTTCCATGTTCTCTTCACCTCCCACTTACTTCACCTTCCCTAATCAAAACTTTTTGAAATTTCTCGAAGACAACAATAACAATAACAATAATCTTGCATCTTGGGTTGATTCTATGCGTGATTCTTCACCTACACGTCTAAGATCCTCTTCTCACGACTCTGTCTCAAACAAAGAAGATAAACCATCATGGACCGTACGTTATATACACACACTATAATAATCTAAAGTAATTACCCATTTTTATATATTAATAATCTTGCTTTTTTTATTTGTTTTAGGTTCGATTTCCTTCTGCTTTAAATATGTTTGATGAGATTATGAATGCTACAAAAGAGAAACAAATTGTTATGTTTCTTGATTATGATGGAACACTTTCTCCTATCGTTGAAGATCCCGACAAAGCTTACATAACCCATGAGGTTTTTTTTATTTTAAATATTTTGAGTTTATTTTTTAATTTTTTTTAACATAAAGTAAAGATTTGTTTTTAATTTTTTATAGATGCGACAAGTTGTAAAAAACGTAGCTTTAAATTTTCCTACGGCTATTGTCACTGGAAGATCCATAGATAAGGTACATTTCATTTTATCTCCTAACAAAACCCATTAATTATATTATATGTATATTAATGCTAATTATGTGATATATAAAATTAATCTCTTAGGTTCGTAGATTTGTTAAACTCAATGAGATTTACTACGCTGGAAGTCACGGCATGGATATTCAAAGTCCGACCAATGTAAATACTTGAAATATATAAACAAAATATTATAATCTAATTTTCTATAAAAAAAAAATTGTAACAATTTTTTTTCAAATTTTGAAATAATCAGAGTAATCAAGAAGGGCTGTTTCAACCTGCTCGTGAATTTTTACCAATGATAGAGAAGGTGCATTTTTAATTTTTTAATTTTTTTACATAAAAAATCAAATTATACCACGAGTTATAATTTTATTTAAAATGTTTTGGATGAAATAATTAATTTTCAGGTGGTTAAGATTTTAGAGGAAAAGACAAAATTGATCCCTGGAGCAATGGTGGAGAACAACAAATTTTGTCTCTCCGTACATTTTAGACGTGTTGATGAGAAGGTAAAGAGCAAAAATAGTGATGAAAATTATTTTTGTCTTTTTTAAAAAAATACATCATAAAATGGTCCAAAATATCTTTTTTTTTTTTTTAACTCAAAGTACTTTTAAAACCTTTTTTTTTTCTTCAAAGGAACTGTTTTTTTTTGGTAATGTAACATCAAATTTCACTTTCATCAAACTATATAGCAAAACATAAGTTTTTTTTGGGTAATATTCTTTTGTTTTTTAATGTTGATTAGTGGGTAACTTTTTAAATTTGAAAGTGTTTATATATAAATGATTATCCATTTACATTTTTTGTATTAATAGAGATGGGCTGCATTAGCTGAACAAGTAAAATCAGTGCTTATTGATTATCCAGAACTGGTACTAACCCAAGGTAGAAAGGTAAATAAAATTTTGCAATAAAATGCTAAAAATAAGTATCAATATTAAATATTTTTTTAAATAAGAAAAATGATTAATTTTCATGTATCTGTAAAAAAAACAGGTGTTTGAGATTCGCCCCACGATCAAATGGGACAAGGGCCAGGCTCTCAAATTTTTGCTAAAATCATTAGGTGAGAAATTATTATTATGATTATTATACATATATTAAATTTTTATTTGGTAAAATATTTTATTAAATCTGTAAAATATTTTTGATCTTACTAAAAATAGGATTTGAGGATTCGGAAGATGTTGTACCGATCTATATTGGAGATGACCGTACCGACGAAGATGCATTTAAGGTATTACATTTTAGTATCATAAATTATTATTTCTTACACTTTAAACGAAACTTAAATTTAATTATTAGTGAGTTCAACTAATAATTATTGACGTGATTAGAACATAATTTGAATACAGGTTTTACGTGAAAGAGGACAAGGATTTGGTATTCTTGTCTCAAAAGTTCCAAAAGAATCCAATGCTTCTTATTCACTTCAAGACCCTTCTCAGGTACTAGTTTATAACTTTACATTTTACCTTTTTTTGCTTGCAATTGATTTTAAATTTATTATAATGGTATCGTTATATTTATGGTTGTTAAGATTGATTATCGAATTTCACGGGTTTTATATTTTTAATATTTAGAATCAATTTTCTATATAATTTTCTTACAGTTTAGATGTCTGATAACTTATACATATTAACCCAATAAATTTGATATCCTAATGATGATTGCTAATTAAATATATTTATTAAGTTGAAACCATTTTAATGCATATATAGGTTAAGGAGTTTTTGAAGCGTTTGGTGGAGTGGAAGAAGAAGAAGACAGTGGAATAATAGTGAAGCACATACACTTAACATAAATAACACTTGAGTTCATTTCCAATTTTTGAGGAGATATTTAGTAGAGATATATGAGTACTTCAAAAAAAAAAGAATGTAAATGCCTAGAGGGTGTTTTGGCCATAGGTATTTTCGTATTTGTCTATATCTCGTTCCGAAAAATGTAAATTTCGTGTAACGATTTAAAAATGACAAAAAAATAAAAATATCCACAAAAGTTAATTTAATATATGAAAATGTTTAAATTTTGTTTTTTCATTCTTTCGCGTTCGACAACCAATCTTTTTCAAACTCTAAGGAGATGTTATTTAATTTTAAATTAATTCCATTTGATTTATAGTCTAGTGTTATTTAATAGTTAATTTTAATTTTTGTTTTAAAATTTAATATTATTAGTTTTAGTATTTGAAATTCATTCATTAATAGAGTTTGAAATTTAGTCTTATTCGATGAAAGATTTTAAATCACATTTTAAAATTCAGTATCATTCAAACCATAAAAGATTTTGTGTAAGTCTGACTGTTCTAATTATGAGTTATTTAGTTTTTCTGGATTATATTTTTTAGTCTAGTCGTCTCCAAATTTTTTACTATTTCGTCGGTTTTTAATGCTTTGGTGCATATGTTTGATCCGATTGTAGTTTTCAAATATTTAATCGATTCCGGTTTGTATTCCATATATCAATATTAGTAACATTGATGTATAAAAAACTAATTTAAATAAAAGATAATTATTTAATATTTTTAATTTTTTTATTTCCTTGCATAGACTAATACAAAATTTTTTTCTTAACCTCGAATGTGTTATTAATGAATATATTATCATATTTGCGTTAATGATCAAAGTAGTATTCTCCTTGAGGAAAAAAAAAAAAAAGAAGAAGTAGTATTCTCCTTTAAAAGAAGTACACATTTTACAAAAAAGATTGCTGAATTATTAATTCGAACATAAAGTTTTTAAGTCGAGTTCATAAGCAATAGACAATAGCTGTGTTCTTTAATTTCCTGTTAATTGCATTAATACATAAGTCAAAATCAATCGAACTTTTAAAAAATTGAGTTGGAATCACAACACAAAACATTTCGTTAAGTTATACGAAACACTTTACAAAAAAAGCGTATGTATACAAATGTGATGGTAGGTGAACAAAAAAACACTAAATTTGATGGGCTAGCGATATATTCCTTCCGTTTTTTTTAAAATTGTCTTTTTAGATTTTTCACACAGATTAAAAAATTTATGTTTTTTCACAAAAATAACATTAAGTATTTTAAATCAACCAATAGAAAATAATACTGCAATTATTCTATTGGTCAGAAAAGTCAAACTCATTAAATTTCTACATTAAAAACTTAAAACGTCATTTTTAAAAAAAAAAAAAATACTAGTTCAAACGTCAATATTTAAAAAATGGAGGAAGTAATTAACAACAATATCCATAAATTGATAATTATTTTTTTACTATTGAGGTTTGCAGGATGTGATAATTGAAAATAAAATTTCAGTTATATTGACAAAGCTATGAATACTCAACAAAATGGATATTGGTTTGGACGACTTTTATTGTATTTACGTTCGTATGGGTTTTCAATTTATATTTTCCCTTGTTCTCTCCCATATATATATATAGTTTAATAAGTTTCACCAGTTTTCTGTTTTTTTTTTTACTCGAATAATATATTACAAAAAAATGTTCAAATATGTAAACAACATAAGATGAAAAAACAGTTTTTACAATAAATATGTCTAAGAAAGTTATGATTCTTCTTAGATGCGAGAACAAAGCCAGAAATCCTCCCAAATCTACGTAGGAATGGAACATATCCTGATCCGGGGGTTTGAGATTACTAGATTACTTGACCATAATAAAAAAAATCATTATACTTTGAACCATGTTTGGAGACGCTCTTGGAAATGTCTCGAGCAATTGAATTTTTTTTAGGAGAAAATGCAAAGAAAAGACAATATTATAACGCAACAACTTTTGAGATATTCTAAAGTAAGCTCTTATACATTGGCCAGTTTGATGAATTATTTATTGCTTCAACTACCGAACCAATGTAAGACCAAACTTCTGTAACTCTCAGATGAAGGTCAGACATGCTAATCAGGGTCCAAAGAATGCATTAAAGTTCCACCTCAAACTTATTGCAAACTAGGAGAAGAGCGTCTCTTGCATGAAAGGATATGTCGCATGTGGTATTCCTAACTATCCATGCCCCACCTACAAGAAAATCTCTACCGGACCATGATGCATGAACATTGCACTTTAAAATTGGGGATGTTTTTTCCAATGTGATTCCCTCCCTTCTAGGTGGAAGCACATTCGCCTTTGTTCCAATTGAGATTTGTCGTAGAGTTTATTCCAATTCTCCGCCTACTCCTGACCTAAAGAAACCAACACTGAAATATCATTTTATTTGTTTCTGATAACCAGTGCATTTTGATTTTTCCAGATTTTCCAAAATATCCAAGGAATCGATGCCCTTGATTTTTCGTTTAAACCAACCTCATTCATTAAGTGAATCAGAGTTTGTATATTTTTACTTAGAGAGTTCGTAAATCCATGAGTGGTACTCGGAATTGAAGCAAGTTGCCAAATCTTTGTGGCAACGACATATTCAAATAATACATGTTTCACTGTTTTATACCCAATAGCACCGAGTGTGCACTATGAATCGCTTGTAAACTGTGAGCATGTAGACAATCAGCTACCGCTAAGGCCCAAAGAAGTCTTCCACATAAACATTTTTATTTTTGGCATGGTACAAATTTTCCAGATCGTCGACTTCAGATCATTGATCAACCTTTGATCAGGTGTCGGAAGAAGTACTTGTTCCTTAAGTTTTGTAATCAACTAACTACCATTCTTAACATTATATCGACCATTAACTGAAAATGACCAAATATGCTTATCGAGGAGTTGTATGTTGGTAGCTAAGGACAGTATTTGTAAAGCATCATACGGAGGAAATAATTGATGAATCTTTTTTCTATCTCATGACCCTTCACTAGTAAGAAAAGATGAAACCTTCAAATTAACATTTGTAGGTGTATTTAGGCTCTAAGGTGATCGTGGTTCATTGTCAAATAGTCATTTGTTGATCCACACACTTGTCTTGTTTCTATTATCAATGTTTTTCATCAATTCTTGTACCAATAGTTCTTGTCTGAATATTATACTCCACCAAGCATAAGAAGGTCGTGTTCTCATTGACCCTTCAAGGAAACTCTTTTTGGGAAATATTTTGTTTTGTAGAACCTTGATAGTAATTTTCTAGGTTTGTGTAAAATTCTCTATGGTTGCTTAACCAATAATGCTTGGTTAAATTGACCAATATCCCAGAAGCCTAACCCCCACTGGATTTAGCTTGAAACATTTTAGACCAAGATACCCAATTAATTTTTTTCCTTCATTAGAAAATCACAAAAATTTGTTATTGCACTAGTTATTTTTTTTGCATTGATGTTTGGTGAGACGGAAACATAACATGGCATATCCCGGAAGAGCCACCGCCACAAATTTCAAGAGGATCTCGTTTCCTCCCAAAAAAGAGTTTTGGCATACCAGCATGAGAGTCTCGAATTGAATCTGTCAGTGATGAAAGCTAACAGTTCCCGCATTGAGCCGCTAGAGCATTCCAACAATCCTAAATAAGTCCATGCATCCCCTTGGTTTTCAATCTTCTTGTAGAGTTCCAAGATCCTACACATAATAGGATCTAGTTTACTCCTGAAAGTGATATATGTTTTTTAAAAATTTATTTCTTGTCTCGAGATATCTCCATAGAATTTCAAACATTTCAGCATCTCCTCGCATTCGCTAAAAGTTGACTGACAGAAGAAATGACTGTCATCAGTGAATAAAAGATGTTGTACCGATGTATACTTGGTTGTTACTTTTATACATGTGAGATTTCCTTGATTCTCGGACCTATGCAAGATGTGCACCTAGGGGATCGCCTTGCCGTAACACACGCTCGGGTTTTCAATGTCCATGTGATATTCTGTTTAAAAGAACTGAGTAAGAAATCGAATGTATACACGCCATGATCCAACCAATCCATTTTTTTTTAATTCGAGTTTTGTGAGAAGATCTTCCAAAAATTTGCATTCCACCCTATCAAAATCTTTAGACATATTTTTCTTGATTGCCATGAAATTTTCCGAACATTAGGATTCGTCCGAAGAACATGAACCATTTCATGTGTCAGAAAAATGTTGTCCGATATAAGGTACCCTGAAAAAGACTCTTTTTGTATCTGATACAATAGAAGGAAGGTGTACCTTTAGCCTCATACATAATATCTTTGGGATTATCTTGTAAAATACCGAACAGAGGCTTATTGGTCTTAAGTCTGTCATTTTCTTTGCGTTTGGAAATTTAGGAAACAACACAAGTTGAGTGTAATTCCAGTCTGGTTGTAAATATCTTGTATCAAATAATTCCTTAACCTCGCTAGTGATACCTTTTCTGATCACATTCCAATACGATTGATAGAAATGTCATGTCATTCCATCAAAACCCGGTGATCTATCACTTTTAATACTAAACATTGCATCTTTAACTTCTATGTTCGTTACTAGTTTGATAAAGAATTCATTCATGGATCTATTCACCCTTGGTAACATGCCATCAAGTAGATCATTTGGCTGACTTAGCCGAGACGACGAAAAAAAATTTGTGATATAGGATATTGCTGTGTTTGCTTTGGAACCTTCTGTGAAGTGGTCCATCACATGTTCGCTTCCAATGATATTATCTTATTTTGTGTCCGAAGTTGTGTATGCTCCCATGGAAAAAACTTGTATGTTTATCCATTTTTTTAACCAATGCTCCTTGCCTTGTTGTTTCCAGCTGAATATATCTTCTTCAATAAAAATCTTTGTTATTTCCAAGCGGAGGTGGATCATTAACCGAGCATCTAGATATAAAGTTTTACATTCCTCGTCTAATCGAGATCGTAATCATTGTAAATGAATTTTAGAGTTCACTGTAGTCACATTATTGTGTTTTCAATGATAAAGATTTCGTCTACAAAGTGAAATTTTCTACGAAATAGACTTAGTTGGTGCACCAACATCTTCGATCCACTTGCGTTTAACAGTCTCAACCACTTTCGGGTTCGAAACCCAATGTTTGTCAAGCATAAGCCTCCTTTTATATATTAGTGTTTTACTAGAAACTTTTGTGATGATTGGTTTATGATCTGAACCCGAATTTTTCAAATATTAAGCTTGGACTCTTGGAAATAGTTGAAACCATTATGCATTTCCGAAAGATCTATTTAGCTTGCATTGTGTCCAAAGATCATCCCTCCAACCACCCCATGAGAAATTATTACCCGTACTAGGGATTTCACGGATTCTACAGCCATGTAAAAGATTCTGAAACCCGTAAAAGGTAGCATTCTCTCTCGCTGGCCCTCCTAGTATTTTGGAATTATCGAGGAGCTCATTAAAGTCCCCTGCAAGAAACCATACATGATTTCGTTGATCACCCATCGTGGTTAATCTATTCCAGACTACTTGTCTGTGTACCGCACTGAATCTCCATAAACAAAAGAGAGGAAACAAATTTAAAGATCCCATTTTGATCTTTATGTCAATAACTCTCTTGTCAAGCGAGAGGATGTCAACTAAATAAGAATTTTCCCATAATAACGCAAGTTCGTCACTCAAACCTTTTGAGTCAATAATGTAAGAGTTCTATTGTTTTTAGTTTCCATGAGAAATAAAAAAATCACGAAATGTGTCCCTACACATTTCTTGTAAACGCCCCATTGTCGAGATACTCCCCATACCTTGATAATTCCAACTTACTATACTCATTAAGACCTTAATGCATTGCCATCGGTTTATAAGAAATATTGAACATGTTGTGATTTTCCATTTAAAGGGATCTCATAAAGCAATTATATGAAATGAAATTGTCATATTGATTAAGATTACAAATTACTTTCCTTCAACACTATAGTCGTCTGTAAAATTTTATATAGTGATTGTAAATTTAATATATTAATATGAATTTTTATAGAAATCCCTTTTAGTTAATTGATGACTCTGAATTTTCATGGATTTTACATATCAATTAGCATCAATTCTGAGGTCTAAAAGCGTGCATACATTACATTTATAGTTGATTTTAGTAAGTTTATGATTTTTAGGACTTTTGCATTAGAATTTGCATATGCACGCATTTTGAAGATTTTTCAGGACTTTCAGGAGTTTTCGGGAAGGATTTGTGAGATTTCAGAAAAATAGCACTTAACATTGAATGGAGCAGCACTTAGCATGGAATGGACTGGATCTGCCTTAGGACCAAAATAGGATCGATCCCAACATATGCATGGATCGATCTCAGGCACTTCTGCATCAAGTCCATATCGACCCCAACACCAAGCCTATAGATCGATCCCACTGCCCTTTTTAGATCGATCTGAAATTGATCTCACGGCTCTACCTAGATCGTTCTCACCTCACCATCTGGATCGATATCAGATCGATCCCACCAGCTCCAGATCGATCCCATCACACTCCATATCAATCCCATCTTAGCCTGGATCGATCTTTCTCTTTTTCTCTCTTTCAAAGGAACCTACAAAGTCTCAAACGAAGCTAAGGAAGTGCATGAAAGTGAAGCAAGACTAAGAAGGAAGCAAGGCAGGATCGAGCCCACCTTTTTCTGGATCAATCTCAGGCACTCAATGCCTGGATTGATCCCTATCTCAGACGCACCTTAGACGCATCTCAATTGGATCAATCTCATGCAAGCGTCATCAACTCAGATCGATCACGCACTTACCAACTCGAAGTCAAACACGCTCCGACCCGACCAACTTAAATCCAGATATGACCTGAACCAAGGCTCAATATCCAAGACAATGATTAGCATTTTGTCTTTAGTGCAAATTAGGGCTTTTCTCTGAACACAATCTAATTCGCCTCCATTTGCAAAAAGCTTAGTTTTTCTTTCCTTTTTAGGTTTTAGT
>OVBE01017244.1:0-10528 GCA_900406425.1 Iberis pinnata | reverse complement strand
ATAGTCATGGATCCTTACACTCATTAGCTTTTTCACTCCGACTTATGCGAATGTATGACGCACACTTGTGATTTTTCAGTTTCCACTTACAGTATTGCCGGTAAAACATTGTTGTTGTTACTATGATTTGATTTATTTTTTCCTTAAGATACAACAGATAGTAGGACATAGAGCCTTGTGAGGTTGGTGAACAGCGTGCAGACTCCAAATCATATTACGCGATTATCATTTAGTAGTGATGATGATCAAACCAAGCTTAAAACACATGAGTTAAAATAAATCAAAGGCATATGGCTCGCGCCTACCTGCATTCTTAGTGCTATCGTTTATGGTTTTCAAAATTAGATTTATGGTATCTTGAGAGTCTTGTTTGGTATAAGATCATCAACAAGTACATCGATTGCTCCAAAAACATACGTCCACTTTAACACACGTCCACTTTAACACATGTCCACTTTGCAATAATGTGATCCATGATACCAGAATTGCATATAATCAAAGTGAAACAAGATATGTACATTGTATTAGAAAATTTGGTGATGTCGAGCCGATATACTTTTACGAAGGGCAAGCAAAGCCCTAAAAGGGGAGAAAACAACCGACCTATCTCATTGACGAAAGAAAAACCAACACTTACCAAAAGAAAGACGACGATCCGAATGCCTTCTGCAACTTCCATAATCGGCTAGGACACAGCACCAACGAGTGCAAACACCTGAAGGAAATGATCCTCTAGAAATACAAAGACGAGCGGGGGCCAGAAAGCAGGACAAGGAACATGTGGAGACGCACAGATCATTCCCAGCATAGGGGTCAGAGAGAACGATTGCAAGCCTTCCGACCAAATCAAATACAGGCCGAACGCGCCAGGCCCGAAAGACAGGTAGTCGAAACTGATATGGAACCACCGCACCGGCAACCGGATGACAGGCGGGACGATGCCCCACCACCACGCAGAAGAATCCATGTCATCATGGACCGAATGCAACACCGTGACCATTCCTTCCGAGGAAGTAAATCCAAGCAGCTGGTTCTTAGAACACGCACCTTGGCACATGATCCTATAACGTTCACGAGCAATAATGCATCGAAACGTCATGAGCCCCCACAACGACTTCCTCTTGGTCGAACTTGTCATCAGAGACTGCAAGGTGACTAGGATACTGATCGATACGGGTAGGTCAGTCGATATCTTGTTCAAAAGTATGTTACTAAAAATGGAAATCCCCAAAGACGAAATCAAATGAACGACTCAATTGCTAGCTGGGTTCAGCGGCGATACAGTGGAAACCACCAGCACTATTAAGCTACTGGCCCACGTTAGGGGATGCGCCACGATGAAAAAGTTCCAAGTGGTTGACGGGTATCCAATACTTAATGCGATACTCGGTACGCCGTGGCTATGTGCCACCCAGGCAAAAATATCAATCCATAGTCAATGCATCAAACTGCCAACCCCAAATGGAGTTGTGACCATCAGGGGCAATCAGTGAGCAGCCCAGATGTGTTTCATAGTCGAGCACAAGGCCCGGAAAGGCTCAGAGTTATAGCAGCTACAACTGGGGAGTTCGGAACGACCAGACCTCCCCGCCAAGAAAGCAAAGCCGGTATGTGAACAAATAGACCAGGTCGTGATAGACGACGACCACGACGAGAGACGCGTAGGGGATGGACGTGATCTCGACCAGAAAATACGAAATGAGCTCATCGTTCTCCTGAAAGAAAACGCCTCAGTTTTCGCGTGGTTAATGGAATCTATGAAGGGCATCGACCCCAAGATTACGTGCCATAAACTCAACGTCGACCCCACCTTCAAACCAATCAAACAGAAAAGGTGGAAACTTGGACAGAAAGAACTCAGGCCGTTAACGAGGAAGTGGAGAAACTTCTCAGCATTAGATCCATAACCGAAGTGAAATATCTCGAGAGGTTGGCCAACCCCATCGTAGTAAAAAAGAAAAACGGCAACTGGAGAGTGTGCATCAATTTCACCGATCTAAACAAAGAATGCCTGAAAGATAGTTATCCTCTGCCCCATATCGACATGCTCGTCAAAGAAACCGCGGGAAACGAGCTGCTCTCATTCGTGGATGCATTCTCCGGTTACAACCAAATCATGATGCACCCCGACGACAGAGAAAAAACCGCCTTCATTACCGACCGAGGCCTTTTTGTTACAAAGTAATGCCCTTCGGGCTCAAGAACGCCGGGGCCACCTACCAGTGATTGGTCAACCATATGTTTGCCGATTTCCTCAGGACTACCATGGAGGTATACATCGACAACATGTCGGTCAAATCTCGACTCGCAGTCGACCACATCGACCATCTGCGCTCCTGCTTTGTTGTCTTGAAACACTACGGTATGAAGCTGAATCCCACTAAATGCACCTTTGGGGTTACCTCGGGAGAGTTCCTCGGGTACATCGTCACTCAGCAGGGAATAGAAGCGAATCCCAAGCAGATCGCAGCAATAATCGAGCTACCGTCCCCGAAAAGTACAAGGGAAGTGCATAGACTAACTGGAAGAATCACTGCCCTCAACAGATTTATCTCAAGGTCGATTGATATGTGCCTACCGTTCTACCAACTGCTCAGGGGAAACAAAAGATTTGAGTGGGACGAGAGATGCGAGACTGCCTTTGACGAGCTTAAGATGTACCTATCTACACCATCCATCATAACCAAACCAGAAGACGGTGAAACATTACTCCTCTAAATAGTCGTCTCGTTGATAGCCGTAAGCGGGGTACTCGTGAGAGAAGACCGACGCGAACAAAAACCAATATTTTACATCAGCAAAACGTTGGAAGAAGCAGAGATACGCTACCCGACGCTCGAGAAACTCGCCTATGCCGTTGTCGTTTCTTCGAGAAAGCTACTTACTTCCAATCACATACCATCATTGTGCTCACGGCCCAACCCTTAAGAACGATCTTACATAGCCCCAGCCAGTCAAGTAGGATGGCAAAGTGGGCGATCGAGCTCAGCGAGTACGATATTGACTTCAGGGGACAAACGAGCGCCAAATCCCAGGTTTTAGCCGATTTCATCATCGAGCTCCCTCCCAAGCTTCTAACCAGCGAAGAAGCACCTCAAATCTGGTCCCTCCATGTCGATGGATCATCCTGCTCTAAAGGTAGCAGCGTTGGGATTAGGCTAGAATCTCCCATCGCAGAAATCCTCGAACAGTCGTTCCGCCTCGTCTTTCACGCTTCCAACAACGAAGCCGAGTACGAAGCAATAATCGTCGGGCTAAAGTTAGCAATTGGAATCGGAGCGAAAAAAGTCAAGGCCTACTCCGACTCGCAACTCGTGGCCAACCAATTCTCCGGAGACTATGAAGCTAAAAGAGAAAGGATGGATGCCTATCTAAGAGTGGTACAAGGCCTAACACGAAGCATCGATCACTTCGAGATCGTAAATATCCCTCGCAATGAAAACAAGGTAGCAGACGCACTGGCCACAATAGCTTCGTCAACGGACACCCTGCTCCGACGAACCATTTCTGTGGAAGAAATCAGCAAACCCAGCATCTCTATGACGTACATCCATTTCATCAACGATCCGAAAATTTCTGAAGACGATTTCGAAAATGGTGCCGACCTCGAGCCACCTCCAACAGACTGGAGAGACGAGATCAAGTTGTATATCGCAGACGGAACCGTCCCAGAAGTTAAGTGGGCAGCACGTCGGTTAAAGGCAAAAGCTGCACACTACATTATGCTCGACGATCAACTGCTGCGTCGAGATTCAACTGGCATACTATTAACCTGCCTAGGAGTTGAAGAAGCCGCTCGAGTAATGACCAAGACGCATGATGGATCCGGAGGGAACCACGCCAGTGGTCGGGACTTGGCCCTTAAAATAAAAAAACATGGTCACTACTGGCCCATGATGATCGCCGATTGCCAAAAATACGCACTCAAATGTGACCAATGTCAATGACATGCACCTACTCGCCATCAACCGACCGATCTTCTAAGAACATCCGCCTTGCCCTATCCATTCATGCGTTGGGCAATGGACATTGTCGATCTGATGCCCGCATCAAGAGGCAGAAGATCCCTTCTCGTTATGACAGATTATTTCAACAAATGGGTAGAGGCTAAAGCCTTCGCAAAGATACAAGACAGCGAAGTCTAGAACTACGTATGGGAGTACATAATCCGCCGACATGGACTCCCCTACGAAATTATCACGGATAACGGCACGCAGTTCTGCTCGCATAGATTCGAAAATTTTTGCACCAAGTGGAAGATCCGCCTAAGCCATTCAACGCCGAGATACCCGCAAGGCAATGGACAAGTTGAGGCCACAAACAAAACCATTGTAGACGGCCTCAAAAAGCGATTGGAGAAAAAGAAGGGATTATGGGCCTACGAGCTCGACGATGTCCTTTGGTCTTGCCGTACAACACCCCGCCAAGCAAAGAACAAAACGCCATTCTGCATGGCGCATGGTGTCGAAGCCTTGGTCCCAGCCGAAGTAAATGTATATAGTCTCCAATGACTTAAAATGCCCATATATGACAACCTCAACAACGCCATGCTAACAGAAAGACTCGATGAAACAGAGGAACGAAGGGACCAGGCACTACTGCGGATCCAAAATTATTAGCAAGCTGCGGCGAGGTACTATAACAAGAACGTATGCGTACGAAGATTCTGCAAAGGCGACCTTTTCCTCAAACACGTCTTCGAGAACACAAAGGAATATCGCACAGGAAAGCTGGGCATCAAATGGGAAGGCTCGTACCAAATCATAAAGATCATCAAACCCGGAGTTTACCAACTCGCCCACCTGGAAGGCATGATGCAACCACGTTCATGGAATACCCGCCACCTCAAGCGCTTCTTTTATTGACATGCAGGTACTTGTAACATGAACTACGAACGGCTTGATCCCTCTATAATGGGCACGTAGGCAGCCCGAAAGGGCACAACTGCAAAAAAAAGAAGTTGATATATACTCAGTTTCAACAAAACCATCTTTTAAGTCAAGCCTAGTCTCGCACTTTAAAGCCGAGCCCAGTCTTGCACCTTTAAGTCGAGCCCAGTCTCGCACCTTTAAGCCGAGCCCAGTCTCGCACCTTTAAGCCAAGTCCAGTCTCGCACTTTAAAGTCGAGTCCTATCTCGCATCTTTAAGTCGAGCCGAGTCTCGCACCTTTAAGCCGAGCCTAGTCTTGCACTTTAAAGCCGAGCCTGTCTTGCACCTTTAAGCCGAGCCCAGTCTCACACTTTAAAGCTGAGCCCAAGACTACACCTATAAGGCAAGTCCAACCCCGCATCCTGAACGAAAATTTCGCAGTAAAGGAAAATCGAAAGAAGCAAATCGACGACTTGAAAAAATTATTTCATTTAAAATGGAGTATCATTCATTACGCCAATTACAAAATAGCAACACAAAAACAAAAACAAAAAAGCTACAATAAATTCT
Source organism: Iberis pinnata (assembly GCA_900406425.1). Classification (NCBI taxonomy): domain Eukaryota; kingdom Viridiplantae; phylum Streptophyta; class Magnoliopsida; order Brassicales; family Brassicaceae; genus Iberis; species Iberis pinnata. The sequence goes on along the minus strand of OVBE01017244.1, from coordinate 5,089 downwards.
AAGGTTCAGCCGGGGGCACCGAAGAGCTGGATGGATTGGCCCCACCTGAGAGGACATGCAGAATAAGAATTTCTTCTGGACAAGGCGCACGTGGTTTTAAACGACCCCAAAGATCCTCCTCGACCAGCTCGATAACCATAATCTTCTTCCTCTGCTCTATCACCTTGGCAGCCTCTTACGAAATTGTATCGACCAGCTCCTCCGGGACGGCCCCGCCAAATTCTTCCACCATAGAAAGAAGGACCCTCGACCCAGTGAAAATGAATACTTCCCTATCCAAGTCTTCGACATCTAGCGTCTCATCTATGCGACGCCCGATATTTGGTAGACGAGCCCCTTGTTCCTTGGCCAGAGCCTTCCGAGCCTTCTCAACGTCAGCAGCAATCGGCCCTTCAAAACTTGCCTTGAGACAAGCCCATTCTTCAGTAACTTTATATAGTTCACCCTGGAGAGTATCTTTCTCCCCCTTCAACCTATCAGCCTCGATTTTGAAACTCTAGACATCGTCCAAAAAGCCCTTAACATGCTCGTTCAACTTCTCCGCCAGCTCGGTGGACCATTCAACCTGCTTATTGAGAGTGGCTTGAAGCTCGTCCAAAACCCTGACCTTCTCCCTTTCCTCCGCAAGGGAGTCGCGAAACCTGTTCCCATAAGTCGCGATGTCTTCCAGAGCATCCTTAGCCTTCACCATCTTCAGCTCGAAGTACTTGACCATGTGGTTAACCAAGGCACCAGTCTGACCAAAGGAAACACCGACGTCAATACTACAGACCAGGGAAACAGGACCAACAACAGAGCAACATACCTCTCGATACGAGCTGGCAAAGTCGTTAAAAACCGGAGGCATCACATACTCCTCGGTGAAAGTGCCTCGAGTGATCAAGCGGCGGACGAGGTCCCCGCTAGCCTCGCGATCAGAAAAAATGTCAAGCACATTGTTGTAATGAAAATAAAAGGGGACCGACGGACAACCATCTCCGTGTACTCCCGTTGAACCTTCACCGACGAGCATCAATTGATTCTCGCTGGTCCCAGTATTGGGAACCTTATTCTTTGCCCTGACCTCGTCAGTTCGCGCTGCTACTCGTTTAAACGCACAAATCTGCACCCTCAACTCGTCCGATGCTGTTTTCTTCCTTTTCGTAGGAAGCTCGGAAGGGGGCAGTTCTCGAGGCTGGACCGCCACTTCAGACTGGGCTTTCTCTTCAAAACATCCTCAGCCATATTCGTCTTGGCGCCTTTACAACTTAATGTATGCCACGCCTGACGTCCCTTTTCAAAACATCCTCGGCCATATCCTGTTGTCTTCACTACCCGTGTAACAGACGACCATGAGAACACTTAACTCTCCAAAACCCTAAAAAATTTCTCTAATAAAAGCAGCTAAGAGTGTTACCTCTCATTCACAACCCTTAGCTTTTTTATATAGTCTCCAAGACTTCCTAAACCTTTAACACAAGGATCTTCAACAAGAGAAACTTTCCTTTTCTTGGATTTTCCTTTTGCTTGATCTTCCTTTTCTTCTTATTAAACTTATCCCCCATCACTCTGATTGGTCCACCTGTCTAGCTCAGCAAATCATCCCGTCTGACGCATCTTCTGTGACATCAACAACTTCAGAGAAACTTCATCTTTAATCTTTTCCAACCAAATCACAACTTCTCCACGTCATTTTTAGTCTATATGACATTCATATCTCTATGAACCAATTCTTGAGTACCTTTATGGTTGTCGTATCCCAGAAACGATAACAGAAAACACCTGGCAGATTTCATGCACTTACATGTCCAATGTTTTTGGATGCCCTACACCTGAAGGAAATGCTCCTCAAATTTGGTCCCTCCATGTCGACGGATCATCCTGCTCTGGAGGTAGCGGCATCGGGATCAAGCCTGAATTTCCCATCGGAGAAATCCTTGAACAGTCGTTTCGCCTCGGCTTTCATGCTTCCAACAACGAAGCCGAGTACGAAGCAATAATCGCCAGGCTAAAGTTAGCAATTGGAATTGGAGCAAAACAAGTCAAGGACTACTGCGACTCGCAACTCGTGGCCAACCAATTCTCTGGAGACTAAGAATCCAAAAGCAAAAGGATGTATGCCTATCTAAGAGTGGTACAAGGCCTAGCACGAATCATCGATCACTTCAAGATCGTAAAAATCCCTCGCAACAAAAACAAGGTAGCAAACGCACTGGCCATAATAGCTTCATCGTCGGACACCCAACTCCGACGAACCATTTTTGTGGAAGAAATTAGCAAACCCAGCATCTCTATGACGTACATCCATTTCATCAATGATAAATTTTTGGACGATTTCAAAAATGGTGCCAGCCGAAGTAAATGTATATAGGCTTCGACGACTTAAAATGCCCATATATGATTACCTCAACAACGTCATGCTAACAGACAGACTCGATGAAACAGAGGAACAACGGGACCAGACACTACTGAAGATCCAAAATTACCAGCAAGCTGCGGCGTGGTACTACAACAAGAACGTCAGCGTACGAAGATTCTCCAAAGGCGACCTTGTCCTCAGACACGTCTTCGAGAACACAAAGGAATATCGCGCAGGAAAGCTGGGCATCAAATGGGAAGGCCCGTACCAAATCATAAAGATCGTCAAACCCGGAGTTTACCAACTCGCCAACCTGGAAAGCATCATGTAGCCACGTTCATGGAATGCCCGCCACATCAAGCGCTTCTTTTATTGACATGCAGGTACTTGTAACATGAACTACGAACGACTTGATCCTTCTATAATGGGTACGTAGGCAGCCCGAAAGGGCACAACTGCAAAAAAAAGGAGTTGATATATACTCAGTTTTGACAAAACCACTTTCAAGCCGAGCCCAGTCTCGCACTTTAAAGCCGAGCGCAGTCTCGCACCTTTAAGCTGAGCTCAGTCTTGCACCTTTAAGCCGAGCCTAGTCTTGCACTTTAAAGTTGAGCTATGTCTCGCACCTTTAAGCCGAGCCCAGTCTCGCACCTTTAAGCCGAGCCCAGTATTGCGCTTTAAAGCCGAGCCTGTCTTGCACCTTTAAGCCGATCCCTCTCCTTTCGATCTCTTTCACATTCCGGAAGAAGTTTGGCGGATAAGCCTTCAAATTCAGCGGTTTGACTGCAAAACAAAAGAAAAGTGAAAACGATTAAGAGCAAAGCCAACAGAAGAAAAGAATCTTCCGATGCGGAGATTCCATGGTCTGGAATAATTGTAATTACAGGCCGGCACCGATGCTTCGTTCACTTTAACGAAGAACCATCTACGCTTCCAGTTGTAAATCTTCAACGTAACCCGGTCAGAAACTTAAATGGAGATTTGAAGTTCAGGTTGAAAAGGCCGATATCAACGCTGACCCCGTCGACCTTCCCAGGTAATTTGTTTATCCTGGTCATCTCCTCGAAGAATTTACCGCAGACCTCTATGCCCAGCTCGGCAACCAGGACTAAAACTCCAACCAAGTTCCTGACCGAGGCAGTCAAATGCTGAGAGATGGCCATCTCCCTCTTAGCACAATAAGCAATGAACAACTTCAGTAGCGGGAACCATAAATGGGCGTCCCGAAAATAATCTTCGAAGATGGAAAAATACCCAGCCGGAGGATTCCATGGTCGTTCATGAGAGGCTGGAACCTTAAACTGAAGGTTCGAATCCGAGAAGCTGCAGGATCGAGCAAGAGCCTCGAGCCTAGCTTTGGTCATCGACGACAAAGATATCCTGGTGATTAGATCTACGTTTTCAATACGAGACGGCCTTTCCCGCTGCCAGACTCGGAGCTCTCAACGCTAAGATCGGCCTCGTTGTGACCCGAAGCGCTCAGATCGATCCTTCTAGTCGCTAGGAAGTCAGCCCTCACGTCTAAAAGAACCACATCAGGCGACCCCCTTATGGCCAAGCTCGAAGAACATCTCTCCCTCGGGAGTTTGACGACCATCACTTTGGCCGGATTTGGAGTATCAGCCTTGCGGTTTAAAGTTTTGCCGAACTTGCAATCCAAAGTTTCACCGACCTCGTGATTCGAACTCTTGTCGATCTCGGGATCCGAACTCCACCAGCCCTACTAGCCGGATTTGGGACGCCAGCCTCACGATATGAAGATTCCCCTCGAGATCGCCTCGATGTAGAATGTTTGTCTGAGCTTTGCTCTCCGTCCAAAGAAGAGCTTGTCGAAGAGCTTTCCGAACCCAAATCAAGTGGGTCGAATCTGGATGAACGGATCGATCATACCAACAACGGAGGACGCCTCTCGCCGCCGCAATTCAAAGTCCAGTTCAACGGAAGTTCCATTGAAAGGTTTAAAAAGAGAAGAGAATAATGAGAGAGAATTTTACCTTGAGAGAGAAAGCGACAATAGATATTTCGGTAAAAAAAAATGGGGGGGGGGGTTTATATAGGCGACAGGCTACCGGGTATGTAACGTTCGACTCGAAGCTTGTAAAAGACTCTTCGATTCCTGTCCCATCATAATTATTACCTACGAACTAGGTGTGTTGGGAAGACGAACTGGCTAAACTTTCAAATCTTTTGCACCCAATCAGATCTGTCCGACAGACGACGTGAAACCTACCTCGTCTTCTCTATGGGGGGGGAGACATACTGTTGGATAAGGCCTCGGTGGACTCGCTGGAAGGGCCTAGAATATATGAGAGTTAGCCAAAGGCCCAACAAGAGGCCCACGACGAAGTCAACAGTCCAGCGCTGAGCCGATCTGTCAGTCTAGAGACCTAGCCGCTGAATGTGAACAGAAGACATACGCGCCGAACGCCGACCATGAATAGGGAGCCTACGAACTCTACGGCTGATTCCACCAAATGTCCTGCATAAAAGGATCCCGTTCTACTATAAAAGAGGACGAGAGACTCGAAGCAAAGAAGGTTAGTTTGACCCAAGAAATATGAGAGAAGTTAGAGAGAGAAAGATAGATTATATTTGAGCTTTTCTGAACTGTAGACGAACTCGAACCCATTTTGTAAGAACCTAAGTTATTGGGAAGTATAACCCTTAACCCAAAAATCACCTTCGCAACCAACGTATGAGCCTTGGTGTCATCGCCACCACTACCAGTGAGAGCCTACGGAAAAAGAATCA
>OVBE01017243.1:0-10529 GCA_900406425.1 Iberis pinnata | reverse complement strand
TGGGGGGACAGATTGTGATATGAGAATTTTGAGGGGGTTGTAGATTGTCGACCCAATTTTTTTAGGACGCTAGATAATATAATAATGTAAGATTTCCTTAACAAACATATGTCGGTTAGTTTAATAAAATAATTAAAATTAATTTTATGTGATTTTCGTTAATGGCATAATGGTAATTTAAAGTTTTCATTAATGACATAATGGTAAATTTAAACGATAAGCGAGAGTTAACCAAAGCGCGATACATCAGCTTTTTACTTCTCAATTAATGATATAGATTTAACAGGTTTTTAAAAACAAAAACGAAGATATAACAAAAGCTTCTTTTGTATAAAATGGAACTTTGTGGCTCTTGTGTCCACTTCTCTAAACAAAAGAGAACGCTTTTGAACGCGAAGAGGTATTCAAATGGCGACCAAAACCATAATCTTTTTATTTGTCTCCGTCGCGTGCTTGTCGTCTATAGTCGGTGACGCCAATAACTTTGACCGCTTCCAAATTCAAGGATCAGTTTATTGTGACACATGCCATGTCCAATTCGTTACCCGTCTCGGCAACTTCCTTGCAGGTAAATAAGAATCACAAGCTTGATGTATCATGTTTATAATTTGTGTTGGTGAGTGAAAGAGCGAAAGTGGAGCTAGAGTGCAGGAACATAACAAACGGAATGGTGACGATGATAAAAGAAGCTGTAACGGACAAAACAGGGGAAGTGACAGGAGACCACGAGGAGGAAGTATGTGTTGTAGTCCTTGTGCAATCACCAGACAGTGACGTCAACAAAGATGCAGCTAAGGTTAGCTTGACGGCTACTGACGGAATCGTATCTCAGAGACACGTATCGTTACCCCTCACCTGAATGTCCCCCTGCTTTTAAGGAGCTCGGAATCGTTCATGACGTCAGATTCTAATATATATCCACGTCTCTCTACTCTTTCTTTTTTTTGTCAACTTTTGAAATGTTAATTTGATCAAATACGATAAAGGTCGTAAGTAAAATATATAACTTTTTTCTCTCGGCATTAAGTTAAATTTGTGATATATATTAGAAACATTCTCAAATATACTATAAAAAGAAAATATTTTTTCAACAATATTAGTCTTAATTTGTTTAAAAAATACAATAAATTTGAAACTCTAAAGCAATTTCAATTTTATACCGTATGTATCCAAAACTAAACTCATATGTCCTTCAAAAGTAAACTCTAAACGATAATTAGTAAACCAAACCCAAAAGTTTAAAATGTAAACACTTGAAAATTTATATATATATATATATATACTTTTTTATATTTATGGTATTTTTGAAAATCTAACATTTTAATGGTATTTTTGGGAGTGGTTTTTTTTAACAAGGTTGTTTTTGCTGTATTTTACAGAATTCTTCTATGACATACGATTCGTATTACATTAAATCACAAACGTGAGCTGTAGCTACGATAAACAGTGAACGATTATGACTAATCCACGAATGCATTTGATAAACGAAGGAGAGAGTTTTGCTATAAGTACCCGACAGGTTGATTTTGCGTTTGGTTGAGAACAGCATTTGCGTTTTCGTCATTACTGGGACTGTTTTTTGGTTGGTTTGGTGGCCAATCACGGATGATCTCTGAAACAGATGGTTTATATTCTAAAACAACTTCTTCCTCTTGCTCTTTCTCTATTCTTGAAGATGTGGATTGATGCTCTAGAGAGTCGAAACATGGAAGATCAAGATAAGAACCAGAAAATGAACCCGTCTCCCAAAATCTAATCTTCTCTCCAACTTGCTTCAAGCTTGATACAGATTTCCTAGGGCTTTCATCAGATTCCCAAAGCTCTGAATCTGACAAACAATTCTCTGAAACACATTGAGATGACTGACAAAATAGATCACTGTTGTCATCGTCATTATCAGAGTTGATAGCCTCTGGAACCAACTGAAACGAAGGAAACATATCTGCATTTTCACTGTTGGTCTGGGGTTGGCATGGGATTCTCAGTTTCAATTTGGAAGCTGAGAAGGACTCTTTAGTGTTGAATGATATTCTCATATGCTCAACCGGTGGTGATGAAGTAGGCGAGTCAAAAAAAGATGATTCATTATCCAATTGCTTCTCAAAGCTTGAGCCACGGAGAGTTTGTTGAGTCTTGCCTTCGATTGCTGCTACTTCGGTATCATAGCTACTAGTAGGTATGGATTCAAATTTGCAAGTTGAAGATGAAGAGTTTCCACGAAACCCAGCCATGAGTAGTTTATGACTTAAACCAAAGACTTTGAATGATGTTGCAGTGTTCTGCTGGTTAGAGTGAGATCCACTAGAATGTTGAAGAAACGCGGGATTTGAAACAACTAATGAGCCTGGGCTCTTCTCAATATCTTTAATCGATGTGCTTGATGATTCCTGCTTCCTTGTAGTCAGAACGCTAGGTTCACTGATCTCATTTTGTATATGTTCGCTTACAGAATTAGGCTCAGCAAGAACTGGTGGTTTCGATGGTGCAAGTCCTAGGAGTCCCCCATTGCTCCATATACTTACTGATTCAACAACTGTACCATTTGACATAGAACCCTGACTAGATGGAATTGTTATATCAGCAGATTCTGGTTCCAAGGAACCACTCCTCTGATTCAAACAAACATCAGATGCTGTGTAGGGTTCATCATACACTTCACCTTCTTTTACCAAAGATGGTGGGGCAACAGTCATTTCTTCTTTCAAAGAAGGATATGTGGAATCCAGAACTTCTGGTGAGAACTTTTGATCGAATATAGCTTCTGCAAAAGATAAAAATGCTGCATCGTCCAAAAATACTTTTTGGTCAGGAATTCCTTCAGCCAAATCAAGATATGCAGCAGGAGGAGGTTCTTTTGGCAGAACATTGTCATCAGGAAGAGGTTCTACCAAGGACAGATAAGTGGCAACAGGTTCTTCGGGGAAAGTTTTGTTGTCTGGACCAATGTCTGTTGTGGAACGAGGAGATTCTGAGCTTATGACCTTTTTATCAAAAACAGCTTCTGCCAAGAACAGATCCTTGGCAACAGGTTCTTCAGGGTTGTATAGACGGGCTTCTCTGATGTAACTAGGATCTTCTGAGCATGAGATATTTTCATCCAGAACAGCTTCTGCAGAAGGTAAACGCGTGGCATCAGATTCTTCTAGAGAGATAATTCTATCAGGTACAGCGTCTGTGAAAGATGGGTATGTAGGTAAGGGTTCTTCAGGTAAGTTCTTTTCCTTAGAAATAGCTTCTGCCGAAGACTGATATGTGATGCCATGTTCTTCTGGAGAACTGCTTATGGTGGGAACAGCTAATTCCGAAAACGGATTTGTTCCTACAAGTTCATGTAAGGTTTCCTCGTGTAGAACAGACTCTTCCAAAGATGGATATGTGGAACCAATACGCTCTAGTGGCGAGATCTTTTCATCACCAACCGCCTCAGAAAAAGATGTATGTGTGGCATCAACAGGTTCTTCTTCTTGTAAGATCTTTTCTTCTGGCAATTCCTCCATAGAAGGATATACTTTAAGAGGTTCTGCTGGCAGGATTTTTCCGAAGGGCCTGTCTTCTGTTGAAGAAATACATGTGGTGACAGGTTCTTCTGCCAATACATTTTCACCAGGAACAGCTTCAGAAAATGATGGATGTGTGGCATCATCAGGTTCTTCTTCTTGTGAGATCTGTTCTTTTGGCAATTCCTCCAGAGAAGGATACACTTCCAAAGGTTCTTCTGGCAAGATTTTTCCATTGGGCCCATCTTTTGTTGTGACAAATTCTTCTGGTAAAACCCTTTCATCAGGAACAGCTTCTGACAAACAAGGATTTATGTCAACAAATTCTTCTGGAATAGCTACTGCTACGGGCGAACTTTCGCAATCAAGAACTTCTGGTGAGATTTTTTCAATGCAATCAGCTTTGGCACAAGATTGATGTGTTCCATCATCAGATTTTTCTTGTAAGATCCTGTCTTTCGGTGATTTTTCAAAAGAAGCATGTGGTTTTAAAGGTTCTTCTGGCAAGACTTCTTCCATATGCCAGGAATAGCTTCTATTGGTGATAGGTTCTTCTAGCAAAACGCTCCTGCCAGGAATAGCTTCTATCAAGCATGGATCTATGCTAAAAACTTCTGCAAGTAAGATTTGCTCTTGTGGAAGAACTGCTGCCACAGGATAATCTGTGGAATCAAGAACTTCTGGTGTGTTTTGTTCATCACTAATAGTTTCGGAATCAGATGGATGAGTGTCAATATCAGCTCCTTCATGCAATATCTTTTTTTCTTCAGGCAATTCTGCAAAAGAAGGATGTATTTCCAAAGTTTTTTCTGGCAAGACTCCTTCAATTGTCGCAGCTTTTTCCTTAGGGAGAAATGCGGTGACAGGTTCTTCTGGCAAGCAACTTTCATCAGGAACAGCAATTACCAAACACGGATCTATGGCAACAAGTTCTTCAACTGACATTTGCTCCGGTGAAAGAGATTCTTCCACAGACAACTTTGTGTAACCAGAAACTTCTTGTGATATATTTTCAGCCCGAACTTCTTTAGATGGATGTGTGGCATTACTAGTTTCTTCAGGAAATTCTGCCAAAGAAGGATACGTAACCAAAAGCTCTTCTGGCAAGGCCTTTTCCATAGCCATGGCTCTTGTCAAAGACAGGCATGTGGTGACAGGTTCTTCTCGCAAAACCCTTTCATCAGAAACAGCTTGATCCAAACACTGATCTCTTCCAACAATTTCTTTAAGTCCGATTTGCTCTTTCGAAATAGTTTCTGCCACAGGCAAAGTTGTAGGATCAAGAATTTCTGGTGATAAAACTTCTTCTGGAGGAGCAGCTTTGACACAAGATGGATGTGGAGAATCAACAGATTTTTCTGGCAAAATCACTTCTTGAGGTGATCCTGCCAAACAAGGATGCATTTCCAAAGGTTTTTCTGGCAATAGTTTTTCGATAGGCATGACTTTTGATAAAAACATACATGTGATGGCAGGTTCTTCTGTCAAGAACTTTTTATCTGGAACAGCTTCTGTTAAACGCGGATATATGCCAACAAATTCTTCAAGTGAATCAGCTTCTGGCACAGATAAATTGTTCGAATCAAGAATTTCTGGTGATGGATGAGCAGCACCATCAGCTTCTTCTGCCAGGTTCATATTGTCAGGCACATCTTCTGCCAGAGACAGAATTTTGGGAAGTACAATTTCTGCAAAAGATTGATATTTGGCAGCAGCGTCTCCTGGAAAGATATTTTCATGGGGAACAGCTTCTGCAGGAGATGAATAATTTGCCAAATGTTCTTCCGGCGAGATCTTTTCAGCAGGAATAGCATTTTTCTGAAAAAATCCTGAGGAAATAAGTTCTTCAAATGAGATCTTTTCATCAGCACAGTCTCCTGCCAAAAAGGGATGTGCGGCAACAGGTTGTTCTCGTAAAATTGTTTCATCCGGAAAAGCTTCTTCACCCAACAAGGAAGGGCACATGGGAAGAACTTCCCTTGGCTTTTGAAAGGTTTCATCATGAGAATCCGTTTTAAGACATACTGAATCTGACAGACAACAGAAAACATTTGTATCGTCAAGAAGGTACGAAACTGAATAAGATTCATCTAAACAGTTTTCATGTAGTGGATCTTCTGACATTTGTTCATGTGGTATATCTTCTGATCTGTCATTGTTATCGCTGTCAGCATCTTCTGAACAATAAGTGCTAATATCCCCAAAATAATGTTCTAGTTTCGGTTTTAGTACTCCATCAACTTCACTCTCTGTATCTGATTCAATTGTATTACGTGCATCCACAAACTCATCTGCTTCACTCCCTTGTTCACTCTTATTTTCTCCTTCACTCTCAATTTCTGGTCTTTCATCAATACTGTTGACCTGGCTGTTACTTTCCTTTTCTCCCACAATATCTAACTCATCGAAGAAAATATATGTAGTATCAAGGTCCCTTTGATTTTGCCTCCCCCTGTCTGGTGTTCCTGGACCAAATTTTGACTCATGTATCTCTGACCCTTTTTCATCTTTGCTGTTTTTCACCACTATCAATTCAAGTGTTTTTTTATTCTCATCGCGAACAATAGAACCACAAGGCACAGAGACATCTTTTGAGGGGATATATAGGATATTATCATCTACAACTTCAGTGCAGCCTTTAGGAACAGCTGAACCTATTCTATTAGCAGGTTGTGAGGAACTAGACAGAAATCCCTCTAATAGTTCTGCTTCAGGCTTGTCAACAGGACTTTGATTGATGACATACTCTATATAACCTGAACCAGTTATAGATTCACGAGCTTTTGATGACCCTTGGATATCTAATTGTACTTGTGCTTCACTTTGTTCCAGTGAATCTGACTGCCCTATCAGAAGAGATTGGTCTACAACATCAGATAAATCTTGCAGATTAGAGCTACGTGGCATGTCAACTGTGGATGTACTCTGGGAAGTTGAGTGTCTGTCACCAGTTAGGGAACTGACATGAGCCCTGCACAAAAATTCCAGTTAGCAAAAGAAGATGTAAAGATCAACTGTATACAAATGGACGAAAACTACTACATCTTTGAAAAGCACCCACCCATTAGTTTCATCAGATGTAGACACTGCACGCGATCTGCAAATGCTTCTTTGTGGTAACCTCTTTTTCTGTCATTTCAGCAAAGCTTAGATCAGACACAAATACAGCATAAGACAATCAAAAAACAAAAGAAGCAAAAAAACTAAAGCACATGAGATGTCTAACAAATTGCATGGTTCTTTTACAAGTCGATTGTGGTGCAAGGTAAAGTTGTAAGAAGTCAAAACTAGTTCACCGACAGAAACGAAACTCGTAGAACAATTGAGCCAGCACAAATCAAAGCCAATAAGATAGTTACAAACCTTTCTTTTGCAGTGAGCCAGGTCTCTCTGGGGCTTTGCATCATTTGCTTTACTGGGGTTGCTTAATTCCTTTCTAAAGAATGTTGGGTCTGAGTATTTTCTCAGGCATGATCCAGGACCACTAAAATCAAACCTGCAAGGCAGTGAAAAATCAGCCACTTCAGAATAAATCCTATGCATTAATTTCTAGTTATACTAGATTGAAGCTAAAAGCTTTCCCTTACCTGTCAAGCAGATGTAAAGGAGGAGGATCTCTGCATTGTTCATAGGTTTCCATAACACACAGTGGCAAATCACTCTGAACAAAATGTCTTTGTCCGCTCCTTATACGAGGGTGCCATTCGCAGCCTACAGAACAAAAACGAAAGACTAGAGTTTTCTGTACAAATGTATACCACAAAAATTGTTGGGAGGTTATGTGTTAATATAAGCTTCATCCCTCTACATAAGTGAGATGCAGGATAAGACAAGGGTGGTACAGGACAAAGAGCTAAAGATATATAGACACAGAGAACCTCCATAAATAGAAATTTCATAATAAGACCAGAAGCCCAAACATGAGAGTAAAGCTAAACCTGCAGTGTATGCAAAATGTATGTGGCTTGTCTGGGACAGCACAGCCTTTTCAAGAGGTGACAGCGCTGACTCTATCCGTTTAACACGGCTTGTCAATTTCTGACACCTTGAAGCTGTAAGAATCACTTCTTCTTGAATACCATTAAACACTTCTGCAGAAAATCTACATGTAAGAAATGCCACCTGGTTAAAGAACTCTCTATCAGTTTACAGTCGCTTTGAGCACTTGTGTTTCGATACAGAAAATAAAATAAAATGACAATATTTATGGGAGATCTTCAGTAAATTGTGAAAGCAAACGCCGTACACTCTAGTTAACCAAGTTGAAGTACTTCCACAACATTCACTAATCAATTTCTAATTGACAACACTCAGAGACAAGATTACTTAGTTAGAGGCTCTACGAACTGAGCTTTAATCAAAGCTATTGCCAAAAAAGCCCTAAGCCCCAACCAAAATCAAATATAGATTGCAACTGAAATTACTATTGCTCGAATTAAGACCTAATAGTCATTTTGATCACGAGAAAAAGTTAGCTTTAAATTACCGAAAATCAATCGAGTTGGTGTGTATAAAGTCGAGAACTTACTCGGCGAGATCGCCTAACTGACGAAGGATTCCGACGAGTCCAGCCACCTCAACAGCGCCGAGAATGACCTTTGGTTCTTCATATTCAACGGTGGCGCTACGGTTGAGCTCCGGGCCACCCAAGCTTAGCTCGTTTCGTATCTTGAACCTCACCAACGGCATTGTCGCTTTCTCTCTACAGGAGGAAATGAAACTGGACTAACAAATAAATAAATAATAAATTTCTTCCTTCTTTATTTATTTCGAACCTAATTAAAGTTAGATTCTTATGTGTAAGTTTTGATTCAGCTTTTCCAGGTAATCTTCATTATTTATTGTAAACATCTTGAACTCCTTATGGGCCTTGGTTCTTCGATTGTATGCTGTATAGGAAAAGTATTGGGCCATACTCAATTCCAAATCTTACAATTTTAGATATATCCAAAGTTCGATTACAATATTTATATTTATCGGGTTGTAGATAAGTTAAACTATAGACATTTGTTAACAAGTTATATCGTCCCAGTATGTTGCGGTTACTTGTTCTGTCCATTATACACTCATTTATTCTGGTTTGATTTAGTCGATATAGGAGTTTGGTTTAGTGGTTAGATTTTGCAAGGATGTGGAAACAAGAGGACATATGGTAAATTCCATATCATTCATCAAACTTATAATAAACCGGTGATGGTTGATGAATAGCATGAAATATTTGTTCAACTCTAGATTCCACAAATCACTTATGTTCAGTGCAGGGATATGTAGATTTTGGACGATATGATCCTTTAAGCTACTTTGTGTCTGGTTCTGGAAATTTTAATTTCACATTTTCTTCTTATAGGTTAAAGTGATTTCGAGAGATGAAGTTTATGTATCGAAATCGCAATTTTGTGTTTGTTAAAGAATCGTAGTTTTGAATTTTACTATGTTCGTCGAACCTTTGAATCTGATATGATCATATCTTATTTATTTTTTTTGTTTATGTATTCATTGTGTAACGTATGCAGATTAGAAACAGGAAGAAAAGAAGAAAAGTGATCGAAAACATATTGAAAGATAAGAAAAAGAAAGAGAATCTGAAGCTCGATAATTTTCATCTTTTTAAATTTATTATATATTTATGATTTTATTTTTTGCATAAATTTATTTTATAATTTTTTTTAATTTTGCTATAATTATTTCTATAAGTATAAATATTTCCAAACTTATTTGTTATTATTTTCTTAGAATATTTGTATTTTAATTAATATTTAAGGCTAATTAGCTCAATATACATAAGAAATTAGAAATTAGTCAAATATACAGTTATTTGTAGCGAAAATTCCATTTTAATACACCAATTGTGTTTCAATTACCCTTTTAATACACAAACTATCCGAATACCCAACTTAATACATCAACTAAATTGTTTGCCCAGTTTAATACACAAACTATCAATATCTACTCATTTTACACATGCTCGGTTACTTTCAGTTTAAGGCACCGTTAACTTTTATTTTTTTAATTAAAAAAACATTGAAAAATCCAAAAAACCCAAATAAATCCAAATAATTCAAAAAAATTATGAAAATTGAAGAAAAATTCAAAAATTTTCAAAATAAATCACAAAAAAACAATAAAATATAATAGTTGGATATATATAGTCTTTGAAATAAGATATATATAGTCTTTGAAATTTCTAAGATTTTCTAAAATTAATTAAGTAAATTTTAAATAACCTTTTGAATTTTTCTACAACTTTTTGTACATTTTTTTGCTTACATTTTAAATTTTAAATTTCTTTTATAATTTTCTTGATTTACTTTTGATTTTTTAGAATTTTTAGATTTTTTGGAATTTTTTGGATTTTTTGAATTTTTAATCAATTTTAATATTTTTTAATNTAAATTTTAAATTTCTTTTATAATTTTCTTGATTTACTTTTGATTTTTTAGAATTTTTCTGAATTTTAATAAATTTTTTTGAATTTTTAGATTTTTTGGAATTTTTTGGATTTTTTGAATTTTTAATCAATTTTAATATTTTTTAATAAAAAAAAGTTAACGGTGCCTTAAACAGCAAGTAACCGAACCCGTGTAAAATGGGCAGATACAGATAGTTTGTATATTAAATTGGACAAATAATTTAATTGGTGTATTAAGTTGGGTATCCGAATAGTTCGTGTATTAAAAGGTTAATTGGAACACAATTGGTGTATTAAAATGAAAATNTTCTCCCCCCCCCCCCCCCCTTTTTTTTTTTTTTTTTTTTTTAATTTAGAAATACCGCTCCCCTTCAATTTTTTTGCAAATTAAAATCATGAATGGAGAGCATTAAAAGGCGAAATTTAAATCATACAGTACGGATTTGATGGTGTTCACCATTCATTAAAAAGTCAAATGATAGGCGTAACTGGACATAAAGCGGTGCGGGTAGAATTTTTTTTTTTTAGATACTTTTTTCTTCACATAAAAAAATAAAAAGCAGGACATATATAAACATATGCTATAACCAACGGTCGGTCAAACAAACCGCAGTTGAACTCCC
>OVBE01017242.1:0-10529 GCA_900406425.1 Iberis pinnata | reverse complement strand
GGAAGAAGGAAATGGTCCCATAAAGTCTATTCCCCACACATCGAATATTTCCACTTCGATGATTGGATTTTGTGGCATTTTATTCCTTTTTCCAATGTTTCCCGTCCTTTGAAAAGTGTCACACCTCAAGATGAAGTTGTGAGCGTCTTTGAACATGGTTGGCCACCAAAATCCCGCTTGCAAAACCTTAGAGACTGTTTTGAAAGTGGCAAAATGTCCACTATATGAAGACCCGTGACAATGAAAGAGGATCCCCTCAACTTCTTGTTAAGCAACACATCTCCTATAAAGACCGTCCTTGTTGAGAGTGTAGAGGTAGGGCTCATCCCAATAAGATCTAGTGACATCTTTTAAGAACTTCTTCTTTTGATAGGCATTCACATCGAGCGGCAAAGCGTCACAAACCAAGTAATTGACTATGTCGGCATACCATGGTTCGTTCCACCCCGAAACGGATACTTCTCCTAACGTGTATCTCGGATCTTCGGTCTTGTTCAAACTGTTGATTTGCGGTGCAAGAGACATCAATTGTTCTTCGGGAAGTGAGTCGTCAATAGGAATCTTGTCTTCAATCCTCAATCTTGAGAGATGATCGGCTACTCCATTCTCGATGCCTTTCTTGTCTTTGATCTCAAGATCAAACTCTTGTAGCAATAAGAACCATCTTAGAAGTCTCGGTTTAGCATCTTTCTTAGCTAGCAAGTGTCTTAAGGTGGCATGATCGGTGTAGACAACCACCTTAGAGCCTACCAAGTAAGATCTAAACTTTTCAAATGAAAATACTATCGCAAGTAATTCCTTTTCAGTTGTTGCATACTTGACTTGGGCATCATCCAATGTCTTGCTTGCATAATAGATAACATGAAGCTTCTTGTCTTTTCTTTGACCCAAGACCGCTCCAACCGCATAGTCACTAGCATCGCACATAATCTCGAATGGAAAATCCCAATCTAGCGGTTGAACAATTGGGGCACTTATCAGCTCTTTCTTGATCTTATTGAAAGCTTCGAGACATTCACCATCAAAGTTGAAGTTAATGCCTTTGCAGAAGAGCCTAGTTAGTGGCCTAGCCACTTTTGAGAAATCTTTTATGAATCGCCGGTAAAAACCAGCATGTCCTAAGAAACTCCTTATCCCTTTGACCGAGTATGGTGGTTCAAGACTTTTCATAACATCAATCTTTTCCCTATCGACCTCAATCCCGTTCTCATAAATCTGATGCCCAAGAACTATCCCATCTCTAACCATAAAATGGCATTTTTCCTAATTTAGCACGAGATGAGTTTCCTCGCATCTTTCAAGAACTCTGCACAAATTAGACAAACAAGCAGCAAACGAAGAGCCGTATACAGAGAAATCATCCATAAAAACTTCAACCACGCTTTCAATCAAGTCAGAGAAAATAGACATCATACAACGTTGAAAAGTTGCTGGGGCGTTACATAACCCAAATGGCATCCTTCGATAAGCAAAGGTACCATAGGGGCATGTGAAAGTGGTTTTCTCTTGATCTTGCGGATGGATGGGTATTTGGAAGAAACCGGAGTACCCATCCAAGAAGCAATTGTAAGGATGATTAGCTAGTCGCTCAAGCATTTGATTAATAAAAGGCAATGGAAAGTGGTCTTTCCTAGTGGCGGTGTTAAGTTTTCGGTAATCAATGCACATCCTATGTCCGGTTATGGTCCGAGTAGGTATCAATTCATCATTTTTGTTTTTTACTACGGTTATACCACCCTTTTTGGGACAACATGGACCGGGGAGATCCATGTGTTGTCCGAGATCTGGTATATAACTTCGGCATCTAGAAGTTTTAGGATTTCCTTTTTAACCACTTCTTTTAGATTTGGGTTCAACCTTCGTTGGTGTTCAATAGAAGACATAGATTCATTTTCTAGATGTATCCTATGCATGCACAAGGTGGGTGAAATACCCTTAATATCATCTAAAGAATAACCTATTGCCTTCCTATATTTTCGCAATTCACACACCAAAGCATCAACTTCATCAACACTCATATCATCATTGACAATCACCAGATAAGTAGAGCTAGAGCCAAGAAATACATACCGGAGGCCTTTAGATAAAGGTTTAAGTTCTACCTTGGGAGCCTTTAGCTCGCTCCAATCCTCATTAGGGCTAGACTTACCAATGCTAGCTTCTTCCTTCAAGTCAAGGGAGTTGATGCAAGGTTGTCCTTGTTGGAGTATATTTTCAAATTCCACTCCCTCTTCTAGAGCTTCATGAGAATCAAGTCTTTCCCCCATCCATTCAACTTCGGTATTGAGAGCTCTTTGATCATTAGGATTGATAGTCAAAACCAATTGCAAAGCATCTTCGGTGGCTAGCTCTTCCAAGTATTCATTTGCGAAATCCTCCATAGTTTGCACATAGAAGGCTTGGCCATCTATGGTTGGTTTCTTCATGATCTCCTTGATGTCATATTGTTGCATATGATCTTTGCCCAAATGCAAATCAATCTTTCCA
Source organism: Iberis pinnata (assembly GCA_900406425.1). Taxonomy (NCBI): domain Eukaryota; kingdom Viridiplantae; phylum Streptophyta; class Magnoliopsida; order Brassicales; family Brassicaceae; genus Iberis; species Iberis pinnata. Next base: position 8,042 of record OVBE01017242.1, on the reverse strand, counting down.
TTCCGAACTTCAATGATTTCTCTGGCGGTTGCCAAAAATGACCTTCCAAAGATAAGTGGATCTTTTGGCTCCTCCTCGATTTCCAAGACTATAAAGTATGTGGGGATCTCGATGTTTCCCAACCTCACCGGTAAATATTCCAACATTCCAACTGGCACCCTTACGGATCTTTCGGCTAGGACAAGAGATATCCTACAAGGTTTAAAGTAAAAGAAACCAAGTTTCTTAGCAATGGAGTATGGCATCAAGCTAACACTAGCTCCTAAATCACATAAACAATTTTCAAATGTAAATATCCAAGAGCACAAGGTAAAGTAAAACTCCTTGGATCTTCAAGTTTCTTTGGGGAATTGTCCTTTTGATGATTGCACTACACTCCTTTGAGAGAATGACCATTCCTTCCAAGGTCTTGAGCTTCTTCTTGATTGCATCTTTCAAGAACTTGCTATAGTGAGTAACAAGCATGAAAGCATCAATGATGGGCATGGAAATTTAAACTTCCTTCATTTTCTCTTCGAATTGAGCTTTGTACTTCTCCATTAGTTGTTTCTTGAAGCGATCCGGAAATGGAAGTTTTGGTTCATAAGGAGGTGGTGGCTCATAGATTGGAGCCTTTGGTGTGGACACTTCATTAGCGTCCTTCCACTTTCCTTCTGAGGCAACCAATGTCTTTTTGGAAGGTTCTTCAACTATAAGATCTTCACATGGGACATCTTCATCTTCAATAGAAATATCCTTCCCCCCACCTAGCTCCTTGTTGTCCGCAATAAGGACTCGAGGTGGTAACTCCTTACCACTTTGTAAAGTGATTGCATTGATGTACTCTTTGGGGTTGGGTTCAGATTTACCCGGAAGTTGTCCCATGGGGCGTTTGGAGTTTGATGTGAGTTGTGCTAATTGGTTTTCCAAGGCTTTCAAGTGAGAAGCCATACTCTCAATCTTTGCATGAAGATCTTTGGTTTTAGCATTAACATCCTTCTTGAAAACCCCAAACTTAATTGCATTCTTCCCTTGGCCTTCCAAAATTTGCTTCAACAATTGGTTAGTGTTATCTTGAGGAGTGGACGATGAAGAACTTCCTTGAGCTTGGTGTTGTGGAGATTGGTTGTTTGAGAAACCCGGTGGTTTGGTGAAGTATTGAGGCTTTTGTTGAAAACCACCTTGGTTGTTGAATTGAGGTCTTTGTTAAAAGATTTGTTGTTGTTGCTTTGGAGGATAAGTTTGATTTTGGGGGTTCGCAACATTGGGGTTGCGGTAAGAAAGATTCGGGTTTGCTTGGTAATTGTTGTAGCCTTGGTTGTAACCATGGTTGTAGCCTTGGTTTCCTACATAAGTTAACTCCTCTTGAGTAGGTTCTTGTTGATGTTGACAATCTTCTTGAGCATCACCAACAAAGTTTATTGTTGCTTGTTGAGATAGAATGAACTTGTCGAGCTTCTCTTCAAGTGATTTTAATCCTTTGTTGTAGCTAGTATCACTATTACCTTTCCGATTCGAACGATCATAGTCTTCACTATAATTGTTGTCACTTTGAGCCAAATTCTCAACCAATTGCAATCCATCGCTCTCGGTTTGGTTGAAGAAATTACCTTGACTAGCGGTGTCAAGCATCATCCGGTACTTTGGAGCTAATCCTAGATAGAGAGTGCTTAGGAGACTCTCACCCGAGAAACCATGGTGCGGGAATTGGAGTGTGTAGCCCTCAAATCGCTCGCATGCTTCTCCAAAAGATTCATTACCTCGTTGTATGAATCCGGATATGTCATTCCGAAGCTTAGCCGTTCTTGAGGTAGAGAAGAACTTGGTTAGAAACGCCTTCTTGTAAGCGTCCCAAGTCTCAACCGATTCGGTTGGTACATTCTTTTCCCAAGAATGTGCTTTTTCCCCTAGAGAGAACGGGAACAAACGCATCTTGAATGCGTCTTCGGGGACTCCATTGATCTTGACCGTGCTACAGAACATATCAAAGTTGTAAAGGTGATCCAAGGGATCTTCCATAGGGAGGCCATTGAACTTAGCATTTTGAACCATGTTGATAAGGCTTGATTTTATCTCGAAGTTGTAGTTTGCTATGGGTGGTGGACGAATGCCGGTTCTTTGTGCATGATGATTTGGGGCATCATTTTGCCTTATGGTTTGCTGGTTGTTGTTACCAACACCGGGGTTGTGTCCTCCACCATCATTGGTCCAGCATCAACATTTTCTTCGTTTTTGTGGTGTTGATTATCCATTTCTAAATCCAAGCTTCGAAGATGAGCAAGCAAGCCTCTCTTGTTCTCGCCTTTGCCGAGTTAGTTGTCGCTCGAATGCTCTAATATCTTCAATGATCGGAATGAGATTGGTAGGTCCTCTGCTTCGTAGGTTCATACATCTGAGCTGCACAAACAAAATGAAGTAGAGTAGTTAGAAAAATAAATAAAGGGGGCTTAGTCCCAAACAAATTCAAAGTACTAATGGTAAAACAATTCCCGAAATGGCAACGGCGCCAATTTAATAAACAAGACTTTTGAATATCTTATCTAAACAAATGCCTTAAGTCTACTCATGACATTGTAATATCTAAGGAATCAATCCAAATTCAGGAGGGTTTACACACTAATTCTATATAAACTTCATTTAGTCTAAGTTAATAAGAGAATTGAAGTTTCATACATCTTAAACATTCATAAACTAAAGGAAAGAGAAAAAGTCAACAGCAAATAGAAAAGTCAACAGAATTTAAACGCTTGAAATCAAATATAAGATGGCTAAGAAAAAGGCATTGGTTATTGATTTGATCAATTAGGAAACTCCTCATGATGTTCAATGCAACTATCTGGCTAATCCTTGGTCTAAGATTCCATTCCTAGACTAATCCACTCTCATGGTAATAATCCCTTCATAGATCATGCAACTAAAACAATCCCTTGAATAATTACATAAACAAAAAGCATTAAACTCTAATCCATAACAAACCACTAAACTAACTAACACAAATCCCTTTGGTTAGGCCTTATTTGGCATGCAAATGTTGATTCCGGCATTTCATCGAACACCTTCCGCGCACAACTCAACCTATGATCTAGATTCAAGTGATCAAGTTAAATCTAGCATTAAGAACATCATAACCATGAGGATTAATGAAATCTAAGCCCTAAACATCATGATTCATTCCCTAATCAACCTAATCTACCTAGCCATTTGCTTAAAAGTAACTCATTATCCATTGAATGAACACAAATTCCAAGAGTAGAAATATGTTTATCCATAGATATAAATAGATTTGGAAAAAGAAAAAAAAATCAAAAATAAACAAAATAAACTTGATTGAAGATGAGAATCAAAGAGGTTACAAAGCTTTTTCTCCCCAAAAGCATAAAACAAACTAAAACATAAGATATCCCTAAAAATTAGGGTTAAAAGTTTAAATAGTATCCCAAAAGAAAGCTGGGTTAACCCATAAAACCATTGGGTTAACCAAAAGACAAAATGGGTTTTTACTACAAAGGGAAAAGTCCTAGGTTGACTTTTTACTTTTTCATGTCGATACCAGTTTGGGCAAACCGGTACGACAGGTCGATATTGATTTTCTTCTTTCGTACCGATTTGAGCAAACCGGTACATCTCCCCGCTGATAAGCCTCTACAAATTTGATTCACTTTATACCGGTTTATGCAAACCGGTATAGCATGCCGATACTCCTCTTTTACGCCTGTACCGGTTTAATCAAACTGGTACCATAAACCGGTACACTTCTATCTCGTCCATACCGACATCCAGACCGGTGCCATAAACAGCTATAGCTCCAAAACTCCACCTTTTTGCTCCATTTTAAGCTCCTCTGATCACAAACTCGGTTTTCCCACTTCTAACACCTGAAATAATGAAATGCATATGCAAATGCACAATAACTAACCTAAATGCTCATGAATCTAACCTAAATGGTTGCAAAACAATACTGTGAATATGCTAAAATACGAGTATATCAATTTGGTACGACCTCGTGTCTTCTTCGTCATCGAGTAACACCATACTGGTCCTCCACTCTTCGCACCATCCAAAACCCATCCCACAATCGTCGTGATGCTGTTCTTCCAAATTTTTTCTTTCAATTTACCATTTACCACGTCTGGCGAGAAAAGAAGTACCTCATTCACTCAAATCATCACTGACCGAATCACTAGGGTCAACTACAACCACCATTCAAGTTACTTTACTCTACGGGATCGCTAGCACAGATACTCACATAGGATTACTTTACTTCTTCAAAGGACCATCATCTCTATTCCTTACTAATTTTTTTAGCCCTTAGATTGTGGTCGATCGTTTGTACTCTTTTTCCAGCTTCTAGTTTTATCCCATTAGATTTTCTAGATTTAGGTTTTAATGAGGAAAATCTCGATTACTTAACTCGCCTAAGGATTCTTACTCCGAAATCTCTTACCTACTCTGTTTCACAATTTATGCAGCTTTGATTCATAAATCTTTGTAGATAACACGCTTCTTTTTTTGTTTATAAATTTAATATTTCATCAAACAAAAAGTATCCATTTATGTATTTATGTTTTCTATATATTCTAGTATATATATATATATATATATATATATATATATTATTTATTTCATACTAAGTATATATAAATATATTTAAGTTTTAAAAATAATTCTAAGTTAATTGGTGATAACAAATAAATAAATATATATATACAAATTATATTTTCTTTTTAAATAATTTATTTATTATCAAAATTAAAATGAATAGTTTATGAAGACTTTGCTATTTATTTATTTATATAGTTAGATATATATTTGGTTACATAGATGATAGTAAAAGATATTTGAAATTGTGTTTGACAACAAAAATAGAACATTTAATTTTGTCTTTTAATCTTTAGTGAAGCTTTTTTTTGTTCATTTAACTAGCAAATAATGTAATTATCAGCAAACACAAAGTTTATTTTCTTAAAGTTCATTTTTTAAAAGTTTTTCCTTTTAATATGTAGGACATAGTAGATAGTAGATGCTATATATATATTGAAAACATTCTACAAACTACAACGTCTTAGACCATCTCCATTAGTTAAGAACTCTATAAAAGTTTCCACCCATTAAAAATAATATCATTTATATTTTAATTTTAGTTTTTGTTTATATTTTTAATCAAAATTATATTTGAACTAATGAAAATGGTCCACGTGTCAAAAAATCCTTAAAAACCAATCCTTAAACATCTCCTTTAAGAACTTTCTCTCTCCAAGTTTCTTAAAATTTATTATATTTTATTCTTAAAAAACTCTTAAAATACATTGATGGAGATGCTCTTAACTTCAACAAGGAGATTGCCTAAGAACCAATCTCTAAGGCATTTGCCACTAGACTAGACTAAGCACGTCTAAGGGAAAATGCTATTTTTCGATTTTTCTTTTTCTTTTATTAAAAAAGGGATATCAAGATTTTTTTTATAAAAAATTTTCAAATCAAATAGACTTATAAAAATAGTATAGATATATCCCCTTACACACTTTCAGCACAATACCCAGCCCAATACAAGAAACACCTTCAAACTTCCCCAGCCCCAGAATGAGTTTCTAACATCCGTTGAGTGGCCCATACCCACTAAGATAAACCCTAGAAACCAAGTTAGAAGAAAACCTAATAGCTCGACGGCGCTGTTAAACTGTAGATCCACCGGAACAAGACTTCCGGTGCTCGACGACGTCTCTGAAGAAACGGGAATATAGGACCGTCACCGCTTCCCACACAAAAACAAAAAGAAAGCAGAGGAGGAAAACAAGACTTCATTTCGCCACAACCACTACAAGAAAAAGGTGGTTTAGTGTCATTTATTTTTAATATTTGCATTAGTTATAAGTTTTACATCACATAAATAAATGACTTGGTAAGTGATGATGCAAATATTTTCTATCAATTAAAAAAATTGATGTAAATTTTGCATCATTTGTGTAACCGATATTAACTTGTGTCAGTTTTTTAAAATAGTGTAATATTTTGCATCGCTTTATTAAATTGATGTTTCTATTTGTTTCAATTATAATCAATGATGTCAATATTTGTATCGTATGAAAATTTGATGTAAAATTTTTTATCGGTTTTCATAAATGATTTCAAAATAGTTTCATTTTAAATAAATGATATTAAAATTAATGTCATTTTTAATGAATGTCTCTAATAATAAAATCATTTACATGTTAATATTTATTTTACTATATATATGAATTGCTATTTATTCGTGTCATATTAATTATAATTATTATTATTATTATTATTTACATTAAATAAGTATTTTATTGTAAAATAAACACGTTTCAAATTTTTATTATAAAATAGAACTAAATTTAATTACACTTAATGATAAAATCTTTCTTCTAATTTTTTCCTATTTCAAAATGACAAAAAAAAATATTAAATATAAACTATTTTTCTCCTTAATATTATAAAATAAATTGTTCACATTCTTCATCCTTTCATTTTCTTCTTCCTTTAACTTTCTTCTTCTTTTCTCACTCATTTTTTTTGGCTCTCTTTATTGTTTGCAGAATCTTTTTTCTTCGCAAAAATAATAATTACAAACATCTTCACCTATATAATAACATATACAAATAAAAATCATATATTCTTTTCATAAAATATAAAAATCATGTTTTTAATAGTATTACCTTCATATATGATTGTGATAGCTTTAGACGAATGAATGTTGTAATCAACGTTGTATAATAGATTTTCCTGCACACTAACAAAAACTCTTAAATGATACTCAAGAATACTAAGAATTCTTTTATGTAAGATTGGAAAAAATTAGTCAAAGAAAAAAAGAAATTCTTGGTAGAAACGAAATAGTTGCGATACATATTTATAAGATTTATTGGATTACTTAGTTAATTAATTTTTAAAAATTGTTTAAATCTTACTTATTTTTTCTTCTAAATAGTAACTAACTTGATCTTTTAAAAAATATTTAGGAAGTTAGTTATTTGAGAGGATCAACAAAAAAATATTTGTTAAGAGTTTAATTTAATATTTACTTAATATATAATTTCTTCATGAATATTTAATTATAAATATATAACTATAAATTTTAATTTAAAATTATTATTTAAAATTTCGTTTCACCATTTAAAATATTTTTAAAACCGAAATTTAAGCACTCATGATATACTAATATTATTTTTTGAAAAGATATTATTTTACTAAATAATAAATATAATTTTTAATATAGAAACAAAGTTAATCTTTTGAAAATATTTAGGAAGTTATTTTATTTTTAATGATCCACAAAATAATAATTGTTAAGATTTTAATTTAATATTTACATAATATATTATTATAAATTTTTATTTTTTATTTTATAAAATTTTGTCTTGCCATCCCCTATATATTAAAAGGGAAGATACTTTTTGAAAGAAACACTTATTTTATAACAATTTACAAGTAAAACCATTGGATTTCTATTCAAAATTAAATTTTTATTAAAGGAAATATAGACAAGATAAAATTATTTCCTATAAATATGGAACTTTTGATTATAATAATAGAAGTTATATATATATATATATATATATATATAGATATATATCCTAAAAAATATGGAGTTTATATTATGTTTGTATTTTTATTTAAATTTCCAAATTATTAACTTTTATATTTGAAATAATTAAAATGATAAAATTAAATCAGTATAATAGAGTTATTATTAAAATTAAATTTTAATATTCTAAAAAATAAATTTAAATTATTTAAAATCATTAAACTAATAGAATAATAAAAATATTTAAGTCAGTTAAATAAAAAAAAAATTAAGATAAATAATATTATGTATTATATTATAAAATTATATATATACATATTATATTTAAATTATCCAATTTATAAAATAAATAATATTATGTATTATATTATAAAATTATATATTTATATTTTTATATCACATTTTTACTTATATTTATTTATTTATAGTTTTTGAAAATGTTCATAATCATTATATAATTTTTTACATACTAAAACATAAAGTTTATTTAAAATACCATAATTTTGAATTTATACAT
>OVBE01017241.1:0-10530 GCA_900406425.1 Iberis pinnata | reverse complement strand
ATTGTCATAGTGTGAGAGATGCAGTTCAAGCTCGACTCATTGTCACGCCACATGTAAAGACTACAGAACAAGTAGCTGATTTGATGACTAAGGCTTTGGGGAGTTCAAGCTTTCAGTATTTGATGTCCAAGTTGGGCATATGCAATCTACATGCTCCAACTTGAGGGGGAGTATTGAGAATAGTCTAGTGGGCTTTAAGTATATGGGCTTCTTGTATAGGGTTATAGTTTTCCTAAGTATAAATACCTAAGAACTCTCACTTGTAAATTAACCTATTAAATATATCGTTTCATTCATCTCTTTACAGAGTCAAAGCAAACAAAAACAAACCTATACATCAATGTTAAACTGAAAAATAAAACAACTTAGTCTGTGATACTTCACTAAATCTTCCAAATAATATGAACTATAAAGAAGATGTAACGCGAGACAAACCGCCAATAATCTATAAATCTGTTGAACTTGTCTTCCCTTAAAATAAGTAAACTTCTGCAAATAAACCTGCACACTTCGATAGATTGGCTCAACGAGACCTCTGAAGAGAATTATTGAGATCATTACAAATGTCGGAGCCGGAAGAATCAATTTGAAGCGACCATATAACTGGTAAAGAGAGGCACGATCCTGTCATACCTCGACCAAATCTGAAAGGATAAACTTGTAGAGAAAGCAAAAGAGCTGCCTAAATGATTCATCGCAAGGATGAAGGAATCAATCTAGATAGGCCAGAAAACGATTGCAGTGGAGAAGGAGAATGAAGAGGAGATAAAGCTCAACAAAAGGACGACAGGCAAAAACCATAATAGATCCGTAAACGAATAGTGACCAACTGCAACAAAGAGAAGAAACGATACTGAGCTTATACTAGTAACCAGCCAAATAGACCAATGAACCCCCCAAAAACTCAAGTCACACCTAGCCATAGACCAAGCCAAAGCAAATATGAAAACCACCACATAAACGACAAGAACACTCAACCGAGCATAACTGTCATATTCCACAGCAAGGAGGACCGAGCGCTACCCATACACACCTGGACATAGAAGAGCAGAGGAAAAGCTGGTGCATAAAGGCAGTGACAAAAGCTTAGGCAACATAACAAGGCTGAAGGAGCCGCAAGTCGAAGCTATTTGAACTGTAGGCCGAAGAGCCCGACGGCGTCAACAGCGATCATGACAACCTAACCACACCAGAGTCGGGCTACGGAACAAAATCTCGCCAACCGTAACCGGTCCCGTGAAGATACACCACCGCACACGCCTAAAAACAAAGAAAAAAGGAAAGCGAGAAGAAAAAAGAGACCCCACCGGCGGAGAAAGCTCGGCGTGCCGCCAAACAGTGAGAAACTAGATTTTGAAAGAGTTCGAGTTTCTTTTTTTGGTCATTCTATCGATCATTTTTTACATTTCTTTTTACAAAAAAGCAAAATTTGAATTAAGAGTTAACTTTACTACGTCCTCCAAACTATTCCGAAGAGCCCGACGGCGTCAACGACGACCATGACAACTCTAACCACACCAGAGTCGGGCTACGGAACACAAATCTCGCCAACCACAACCGGTCCCGTGAAGATACACCACTGCACATGCCTAAAAACAAAAAAGGAAAGCGAGAAGAAAAAGGGAGACCCCACTGGCGGAGAAAGCTCGGCATGCCGCCAGTGAGAAACTAGATTTTGAAAGAGTTCGAGTTTATTTTTTGTCACTCTATCGATCATTTTTTTACATTTCTATTTACAAAAAGCAAAATTTAAATTAAGGGTTAACTTTACTACGCCCTCCAAACTATTNNNNTCCCCCCCCCCCCCCCCACCTCCAACTGTGAAACTTTTGAGTATCATACCTGAATTTATTATTCTCTTTACCCGACCCCCTAAACTACTCAGATTCATCAGTAAACCCCCCAGGATTAATAAGCTTAAATTGTGATTAAAATCGTATTTTGGTTTAAATTAAAACTCAAACCAAATCTAAATTTAACCATGCCCAGAACCAAACTTATCTTACTATAATTGAAAATTAACTTTTGTGGAATATTTTGAACTATTGTTTATGTATCCACAAAAATGTTAAGAATGCGCATAAAAAATAGTTTATAAAATATGAAAGTATAAACTAAATTATTAATTAACTCATACACATAAAAATATAAACAATATAAAAGTAATTATATATTAAACATTATTAATTTTATATAAATTAATTTCATATTAAATTTTAGTTTAAGAACTGGCCCATTTTAAAAATGTTAGTTCAAGAATCGGCCAATTTTTTCATTTTATATTGTAGCCTTTAAAATTTTAGAACCATCTCTACTTGTTGTATACAGTATTTATGTTTTATTTTATAATTAAACAGTATTTGAGTTTTTTATCAAAAAAAAAAAAAAAACAGTATTTGAGTTACATATATTGAAGATGATGAGTAGATATTTCGTCATGCATGTGTGGAAAAACAAACGGATATAGGCCAATGTATTGCTGAGTCAATCCCATATATACATTTTGATTTGGACAAGCGACAATCAAGCTGTACTTTTCGTACCTTTTAAGGATAAACACACGTCCATATTTAAGTTTAAGAACAACTCATTGTTATTTACTTGTTTGTTTTTTCTTTTATTGCAAGTGCAACCAATTTGTTGCATGTATATTACACCAACAAATAAACCGTGTAGTCTATTTAAAATGTATATACCAACTAGTTTTATCATATGTTAGTGGCTGATCGGAAATAATTTTTAATTGGAGTCAAACCATGGGTGGAATTATTATCCGATTCTGGATTCGTCCGGATCCGTTTCGAAAATTAGGATATTCAAAAATACCGAATTCAGATCCAGATATTAATAGTTTTAGGTCCGAATATCCGGATTCGGACCCGTTATGTTATGATTTTTTATATTTTTTTAAATATATTATGTTAATTTCTTAACAATTTAAGTGTAATTTTCTTATCACTTTATGTTATTTTTTAGAACTTTTTTAAATGTTGACCTCATATCCATATATGGATATTTTTTAATGGATTTGGGTCCATCCCACCCCTAAATCAAACCACAAAATAAAAATGCAAAATACAAAACTGGTTAGTTAAAATCTAAAAGTTTTATTTAATATATAAATGAAAAATCAAAATTAATAGGGTATTACTTAAACCCCTAAGTAGGTCGCCACAAGGTTCGGACAAAACTTTTATTAAACCTGCTTCGATTCGTTATTTGTCCTAATTCGATTTAAAAATTCAACGTACGAAACATTGTAACATTATAAAGAAAGAAAAATATCAAAACTAATTATCTGCTAAAAATACAAATAATTGAAAAACTAACATTTTATGAATCGAATATTCGATCCGCTCCATTTAATATACATGTATTATTAGATGTACATAAAATGATTTTATATAAATTATAGTTTATTCCGTCGATATAAAATTAGCCTATTCTTATATTAAAATTAATAATTACAATATTTAAAATAAAAAAAACTAAAAATAAAATATTATTCACATAAAATAATTTTCATTTTCTTAATCAAGTGAAAATTTAAAATTATTTAATAGACTATCTTATCTCTTACTATCGAATATTCGAAAAGTCGAATATTCAAATAATATCAGGATCATTAAATTACCGAACAAAGCAGATATTTCAAAAATACATAGAATTTGTTTTTAGTCCACCCCTGTATCGTATTACGGTCATATTCATTATTTATTGATCTATGATATAGTTATGTTTACTTATAAAGTTTAGATATCCGTACAAATAGAATCTACAGATTGAAAACTTTTAAGAGGATAACAAAATGGAAAGTTCAATTGACTTATCAAAAAAATCGGAAAGGAAATAATAGATTCTTATCTAAAATAATGATAAATAAAACACAGTCAAAGTAATAATTAAAAGTCCAGTCAAAATTAGCAAAAATGCTATTAAATAAAATAATTAGTTTCCTTATATTTCAAGATATTTTTTGTATGGTAAAGTAATCTTTAGATGATATAAAGATAGAAAACAATCTCCTCCAGAAGGTAAAAAAACAGAAAGTCGTTATTTGGTTAATAAGATAAATATAAAACAAAACTGTTTTTAGAAATTAAAATATTCGTCAAAAAGGACTTAAATTTTCTCCAAATATCAAGGAAAGGAATTGTCTCCTAATCCTAATCCACTAATATAAATACCCTTAAAATCCTAATCAAACTTGTAAAGTCTTCATCTTTATAAATATAATCAAAAGCAAAAACCAGATATTTGTAAATCTTCACCGTCTTGTCTCTTACGTTTTCGTTCTTTCGAAGATGACAATCTCTGTTGAAAAGCCAATGTTTGAGGACGTTTCTGCATTCGAGAAGAAGGAAAAGGCCGAGGAGATGAAACTCGACGGAGGATTTTCGATGTCTAAGGAAGACGATGAAGCGTTTTTGGCTCCTGAGATGAATGCATTCGGTCGTCAATTCAGGTTTAAGAAGCCAAAATTTATATAAATATTAGGATACCAAATTTATTAGAACTATTTTGATAACATGGTTGAATACACCGAATTTAGGTCATCAAATTTTTTCTTTGCTTTAGTCGCTATTTAGATCTGGACCGGCACTGAGTCTAGGCCTTAATATATATTGGTATTGAGTTGCAGGGACTATGATGCTCAAAGTGAGAGGCAGAAAAGTGTGGAAGAGTTTTACAGATTACAACACATTAACCAAACTGTCGACTTTGTAAGATTCATATATAAAACTAATAATTATTTAGGGTTTATATATATCTTTCAGGCTTAACAATGGATTAAAAATTGTGTAGGTGAAAAAGATGAGGGGTGAATATGGAAAATTGGATAAGAAGGTGATGAGTATTTGGGAATGTTGTGAGCTGTTGAATGAAGTGGTTGATGAGAGTGATCCTGATCTTGATGAGCCTCAGATTCAACATTTGCTTCAATCTGCTGAAGCCATTCGCAAAGATTATCCTAATGAAGATTGGCTTCACCTAACTGCTCTTATCCATGGTACTTACATTATCTTATCTTGATTCTTAATTTTTAAAGATTTTTTTGTTATTAAATGAAAAATTATATATAGAATTACTTCAGTTTTGATTTGGTTTCTTTCAATATTTTTTGGTCAATTTATCAAGATTTTTAATTATACTATTAAATGAAGTTTTAGTTTTTCTTATTTATAAATAAATCATTCAATTCTGTTAAAAATTTGATACCTAGTTGATCATTTTAGGATTTGTTTCTCTCTTTTTTTTAATGGTTTTAGTTTTATTTAATTTTGGCTGACTGAATTTGGATATATATACCAGAATTAACAGATGAATTATCATTATTGAAATTTCAGATCTTGGGAAGGTTATTACTCTTCCACAATTTGGAGGACTTCCTCAATGGGCTGTTGTTGGTAATTTTAAGATTTATTTTTGTGATTTAATTAGTATTTTTTTAATATTCCAAAAACATATGAAACTAATTGTTAATTATTTATCTCTTTTAGGTGACACATTCCCTGTTGGATGTGCATTTGATGAATCGAACGTACATCACAAGGTAGATTTTTTATACAATCTCATAATTATTATTAATTTTAATGATTTTTCAATTTTTTCTTATACAACAATTACTTAATTTTTTTTGGGCAGTATTTCTTGGAAAACCCTGATTTTAACAACGAAGCTTACAACACCAAAAATGGAATATACACTGAAGGATGTGGTTTAAACAATGTCATGATGTCATGGGGCCATGATGATTACATGTATCTGGTAATTTTATTAATATTATTTTTATATATACAAATGTTCATTATTATTCAATCTTCTGATTAATGTAAATGGTTTATTAATATAAATTCATAGGTAGCTCAAGAGAATGGAAGCACTTTGCCATCTGCTGGACAGTTTATCATTCGATATCACTCCTTTTACCGTAAGTATTTCATTTTTAAAAATAATATGATTCAACTATAATATTATATAAAACTAACAGTATATAGTATATATAAGAAGTTAAGGTTTTTTCTTATAATTAATTATTTACAAATCTGCAGCATTGCACACGGCTGGACAATACACCCATCTTATGAACGATGAAGACAAAGAGAACCTCAAGTGGCTACATGTTTTCAAGTAACTTAAAATCTTCTTAAACATAATTAATTGATATTGATTCTTATAAATCCTAATTAATGAATATTAATTGATATGTCGTTAATTGCAGCAAGTACGACTTATACAGTAAGAGCAAAGTTCATGTTGATGTGGAGAAGGTCAAGCCCTACTACATGTCTCTTATCAACAAAGTGAGTATATATATATGGTTCGGTATTCAGTTTGTTCAGCTCGGTTTTTCATTTTTGAGGTTCGGTTTATTCGGTTCGAAAATCTTAATTTTGGTTAAATTTTTTGATTTTTTCGGTTTTTTCCGGGTTTTTCGGGGTTTCCGGTTTTTTCAGTTTATTTTAGCAAGTTCGGTTCGGTTAATTTGAAAAAACAAATTATCGCTGAACCAAACCAAAAATCAAACGAAAATAAAAAATATGCCGAATTGAACCAAATTAAATTCGGTTTGGTTTAAATGCCCAACCCTAGTCATTTGCATTTTGCAAGCATTTTCTAAATTTTTTTAACTTACTATTATTTATTTTCTTTGTCAATTATAAAGTACTTTCCGGAGACCTTGAGGTGGTGAAATGTGTGTGGAGAAAAGAAGTGGCCATGATATATGAAAGATTGGTCCTTTGAATCTTTACAGATTGTTGAGTTATTGTGAACCTTATCATATAAATTAATGTCTTATTTACTATATTGATGTTATGTAATCAGTCTTCATTAGCGAACGATTATTAAAAGTATGTACGCTGGGATGATTTATTTATAACATCTTCAATAATAAAACTTATTTCTCATTCCAAAATACTTTATGGCAGTGTCATAATAAGTTATCATTCCTTATCCATTACAAGAAAATATGCCAAAATCTAACCGGAAAAAACAACATATTTAAATCCGTCGATAGTATCGATGGAAAAACAATCCGTCGATAAAAACCGACGGAAAACCGATGAAATATTACTGAGGGACAAAATACATCAATTTTCTGTCGGTTTTTGGGACAAAATTTGCCCGTTTAAATGTGATTGTTTTTAGCCGTTGCCAAACGGCTATATTTGTAGGTATCGACGGAAATTTCGTCGATATGTAATTCTATAAATTCAACACCCCTCCCATTCCCAAATTCCCAACTTCACAAACAAACTTATAAAATGTCTATTCCTCCTTATTTTCGATCATGGATGGATGATGAGAGAATGAATCATAAAACAAAGCTTTTGAACGATGAATATGAAAATCGTGTTATGGAGTTCATGAAATTAGCATGTCGACAACCTCGGGAAAAAAACAGTCGTAAGTTAGTTTGTCCATGTTCTTTATGTAGAAATTCTCACAATATCAGGATAGATATAGTATGAAATCACTTATATATGAATGGTTTTATGACGAGTTATAAGATTTGATATTTACATGGAGAACGAGCAGATATGTAGTAGCGGTAGCGAACAATTCGCCGATAGGATAGAGGAACCTATAACATAATTAGATTTTGGGGCACATACGGTTCAAATGGTTAATGACGTTTATAGGGAAAATATAGAGTCGACGCAAGTTTCGAATGAAGCACCTAATTTAGAGTGCGTCGGTTTTTTGATATGTTAGACGCAGCGAATGAGCCATTATATGGAGTATGTAGAGATGGTCATTCGTTTTTATTATTTGCAAGTAGGTTGATGGGGATAAACACGGACTATAATTTTCCTGAGGATGCAGTTGACGCAATAGCCAATTTTGTGAAGGATATCTTGCTAGAGGCTAACAATGCTCCGGGCTCATATTACGAGATACAAAAACTTGTTTCTAAACTTGGATTGCTGTATCAGGTTATAGACGCGTGCATCGACAATTATATGATTTAATGGAGACATGACGAAAACCGGACAACTTGTCGATATTGCCGCAAACCAAGGTATAAGGATACAATCGGTAGAGTTTCAGTGCCTTACAAGAGAATGTGGTATATCCCACTAACATATAGGATAAAGAGATTGTATCAGTTTGAGAGAATAGCTGCGACAATGAGATGGTATGCTGACCATAGATTTGATGGAGAGATTACACATCCTTCTGATGCCGAAGCTTGGCGTCATTTTCAGTCTACTTACCTAGATTTTGATGCAAGAGAATAAATGTATATCTCGGATTAAGTACAGATGGATTCAGCCCATTCGGGAAGCATGATAGACAGTATTCTCTATGGCCAGTCATCGTGACATCTTACAATTTACCGCCATTTTTGTGTATGAACCGAGAGTTTCTATTTATCTCTGTTCTTGTACCTGGGCTAGAGCATCCGAAACGAGCGCTTGATGTATTTTTCAGCCATTGATATATGAGTTAAATACATTATGGGAGTTTGGGGAGGAGGTGTATGACGTGTCGCTAGAACAAAATTTTAAGATGTGTGCTGTGCTAATGTGGACTATAAGAGATTTCCCAGCGTATGGCATGTTATCAGGATGGACAACTCACGAGAGACTAGCATATTTATATTGTAACGATGACACCATCTCATTCCAGCTGAGAAATGGAAGGAGAACACGTTGGTTTAATTGTCACCAAAGATTTTTACTCCCAAATCATCCATATCGTCGATCAACTACATTATTCACAAAGAAAAGATGTGTTCAAGATCCACCACATGAATTAGATGGCACAGAACAATTATAGAAAATGCTAATGTTGGTGGGAATGGACATGACTATTATGATAGTTACGGGGAAGATTATAATTGGCACAAGAAAAGCATATTTTGGGAATTGCCTTATTGGATAACACATTTATTGAGGTATAATCTAGATGTCATGCATGTTGGGAAGAACTTCTTCGATAACATTATGAACACAATGCTTAATGTCCAAGGGAAAACCAAAAACAATTTGAAGTCTGGATTAGATTTTTCGGGCATTTGTTCTCGTCCCCAGCTTCACATAACGAACGATGGAAGATGTCCAATTCCTGCATTTAGATTATCTAAGAATGCAAAAGACGAGTTCTTTTGCTGGATTATTCAAAAGGTCTAATTCCCTGATGGATACGCATCTAATCTGAGAAATTGTATTGATATCGGAGAAGGCAAGTTCATTGGTATGAAAAGTCTTGATTGTCATGTAGTGATGTCAATGCCTTCTCCCCTTTGCATTTGAGCATCTCCTTTCAACAGATGTTCACGAAGCCATTTCAGGTATTAATTTATTTATTTGTGTAAATTTTAGTTATATGTTTTAATTATTAATTACTTATAACGTTTTCTCGAATTTCAGCGGTTGGAGCATTCTTTCGTGATATTAGTCAAAAGACACTTACTGTGGATGGTATTTCCACGTTACAAATGAATATACCAAAGATTCTATGTGATTTGGAGAAGATTTTCCCACCGTCATTCTTTGATGTTATGGAACATGTAATGGTCCATCTTCCTCGTGAAGCATCACTAGGTGGACCGGTTCAATATCGATGGATGTACCCTTTCGAAAGGTACATGTTTCACTTGAAGAAGAAGGTCAAAATTCTTAGCAGAATAGAGGGTTCTATTGTGGCACAAAGCATCAACGAAGAAGCTGAAAATTTTGCAGAATATTACTATCCAAGAATTGTTCGTACGAAAAGCCAAAGAAGTTCTCGATATCCTACGTATCCCGCTCATGTCCCAAGTGTTTTCCAACAAATTGAATGACTTAGCAGAAAATATAAGACTCACCGACTTACGGAGCATGAGCGGAGACATCTACATACATATATTCTCAGTAATTGTGAAGATATGTTAGAGTATGAAAGGTAAATTAACATAAAAACATTACTCTTTTCTTTTAGAAATTTTTATTATATTGTGGACTATAACTTTTTTATCTTATAACCTTGTAGGATATACTTGGCAATGGTCCGTGATTACTTTCCGGATAAATCTGAAGCCGAAGTAGAAACTCTTAAACAGGAAGTACTACAAGTGGCTACAATATTTTGTAAGAGTGTGATTATATGCAAATTGATTAAAACTTTAATTTCATGTGTTTCTAATTAATGTGAAATCTATATAGGTTCGAGAGGAAACATCTATTGATCGGATGCTTCCGACATGGTTGATCGAACTCGTGAGAGGTCCCAACAACAATGTCATGTTCTATCCAAGATATTTCACGAGAGGATTCGCTTTCAGGGTTCACGATTTAGATAAGGGGAGGACAACATTATACCATGGTATATCGTCTACCTCCGGAGACGTTGTTTACTACGGCATCCTTCGAGAGATATTGGAGGTATGTACCCAGGGATGTTGAACTTGAGATATGTTGTCTTCATGTGTGATTCGTATGATCCAACTGATGGTAGAGGTGTCAAAGTAAAGAAGTTTGGCGTGACTTATGATATTACTCAGATTTAATGCATTTTAGTAGGCATTTATGCCTGCTAAAC
>OVBE01017240.1:0-10530 GCA_900406425.1 Iberis pinnata | reverse complement strand
ATATATATTAACATTAAAATATCAAAAAATAATATGAGAATAGAATACTCAAACGAAGTTATATATTGTTGCAAAAATAGCATATTCTGAAAGCAATTTCGAATGCACAAATATTTCTAACTTAGTTCGGAATACATAATGGGCTTATAGGCCACTAAAACTATTTTATATAGCAATAAACCAGATAAAATAGACCAAAAACTAAAATCGAGTTTGTTCCTCCCAACCGACTACAAGGATCGATTTACACATACCGTGCCACGTGTTTAAATATTTGATTGTACACACTTAAAAAATACACCTACCCACAGCAGATAAATATTTAGAAAGGAAAAAAAAATCTCAATTTCTCTTACTAAGATATTTTTGTTAAAGACCCTTTGTATATATTACCCTTAAACCCTACTCTTTCGCTTGATTCTCCATTTCCTCTGCCTCTCTCACAAAACCCTAATTTTCAAGTTTCTACACCAGAGGTACCGATTCTACTCCATTTTCCTCATAATCTTCGTCTTATTAGATTTGTATCTTTCATAGTGATTTTGTTGGAGTGAGTCTCAGTGCGTTTTTCCTCGTTGTCTGTTGTTTTTCTTGTTTCGATTTCTCCTTTGACGGATCAAAGAGCTTGAAGATACTCTTTTGTGTTCAGGATCTAAGAAAATAGATATTAGATTTGGTTTTAGGGTTATTCGTTCTGATGTGGTGTTTGATGTTTTGATGTTTGTAGAATGGCTTTTTGCAACAAATTAAGTGGTTTATTGAGACAAGGAGTTTCTCCGAACGCAAATGTTCCAGTGACATCTATGCTCGGTTCTCTTCGTTATATGTCTAGCAAGCTTTTCGTCGGAGGTAAAATCTTGGCCTTTTCTTATTAGATCGAGAGTAATTTGTGTATAACTTGTATCTGTATATAGTAATTTGAACGAGTTTGTTTGGTTTCAGGTCTCTCATGGAACACTGATGACAGGTCCTTGAGCGAAGCTTTTACTCGTTTCGGTGAAGTGACTGATGGTAAAGCTGTTTCCTATGTAAATACAATTGAGTCAGAGTTTTTGGTATCTGAAGATGAACAAAGGTTTCTATTTTTAAAAAAATCTTGTGCAGTTAAAGTCATCGTGGATAGAGAGACAGGAAGGTCGAGGGGTTTTGGGTTTGTCAATTTCACTGAAGAGAGTGCTGCAAATGCTGCCATTTCAGAGATGGATGGGAAGGTTTGTGTACTCTAATCAAATGACTTTTTTTCTTTTGGGTTTGTCTTTAAGTGCTGTGTATAATGCTTCCAAGTTTTGGAATTTCAGGAGTTGGATGGTCGTAGTATTCGAGTGAATATTGCTAACGAAAGACCCAGTGCTCCTCGGTCTTCTTATGGAGGTGGTGGTGGTGGTTATGGTGGAGGTGGTTATGGTGGAGGGGGTGATGGTGGTTACTGAAAAGGAGATGTTAAAGAAAAGAAGAACAAGAAGAAGAAGAGTCATATGATTGTGTTTAGTTAGTTTCTTGAATTGAATCTGTGTTGGTAACTTGGTGAAAACGATTTCTCTTTTTTTTCTTACTGCAAACACATTTCTCTTTTGTTTCTTTATCAATTTGGTTGAATGTTTTAATGACCTTATCAAGTTCATTAAGCTACCCTTCATCAATTTCGTAGTTTTATCCGTCTGATCCTTTTTTTTTTAATAAGTGAATAGATCCGAGATTTCTCATTCTATGCTTCTCTTCGAAAGATATAAAAGATTTGACTATTTCAATAAAAATTCGCAGTTATAGTATTTCAGTTTTGTATTTTCTCCACAAATATAAGTATACAACTGTCTTTAAACTCACTTTTAACCCAATGGCTTCCATATAACACTCTCTATGGACTCATGCCTTCAATGTCTCCGATAACAAATATAAGGCATTGCCATCAAATAGTTGAAAATATAAACCATGTGCGAGAGAGACATCTAGATAGATGCAATGTTCAAATATGCTTTGCAAATCAGATAAAATTGCTTTGCACCTGCTTGGATTAGATGTGTCAATGTCATCACTTAAAGCAAACTCTCGGGATTGAAGGCTTGAAAGCTTCCACCTTTACGCTATGAGCCATCGACAGCATCAGGAAGGTCCTTTAAAACCTAAGCACATGTAACAATGCTTCTTACTCATCATATAGACTAGCTCCAGGTTTTTCAACAAGTGACAATATTATAGTTACAACAAGTTGAGACTTTCGGTAAAGATTGTAATTCTTTGTAATTACCTGATAAAGATGCCATGAAACATAAGCATCCGTTGCTGCATATTGTAACTGTTCCTTTGACAGAGGGCGGACCTCCCAGTTTCCGAGCCTAATTCTGTTCGGCTTCAGTAGCTGCAATATATTCCCAATGTTCTTAAAACAGAAAACTTTATAAACAGCAGAAATCAACAAGATGAGGTGAATAATGGGTACCTCTTTGCAGACAAGTGTCTCAGTTAGAGAAGCAAGTCCCCATTTTTTCATATCTCCACCGAGTTTTTTGTTGGCTAAATTAGAAAGATCTTCAACGTCTTTGATGGAAACTCCATGGTCATGGAAAAGCTTCACAGAGTCACCGTCAATTCCAACACCTACCTATATATGTATTAATTGAGTATACATAGTGTACAACAATAACTTTGATCGCTTAAACAAATTAACAAACCTTTACAAGTGTTGAATCTTCAATAAGATGTTTGAGTGCTTGAGGAATACCGGAATGAATAATGTGCATAACATCACAATAATTATTATCTACACATATCTGAACAACTGCTACCTTCCCCGGGAGAACACCTGAACACAAAAGTTCTCTCATACATTAGCAAACATCAAAGAGCCCATGATCATGCCCCATTGTTTAATTATAATGCCCCACAATAAGATCTTCAAATTATTTTGCTAAGGTTTTTGATGTGTGTAGCTCAACAAAATAGTGAATATAAAACTTCTTCTTCTCTATTAAACTCTCCAAATCCAAATGTCAAATGGGTTAAAGAACAATAACCGAAACCGAGTATTAGAAAGAACCAATCCTCAGAAACAAATGCAAATACAAATGATCCTCTCTCTCACAAGGAAGATCTCATGGCGATCTTCCTATTACAGCTCATGGCACTGCCTTGCTCACATCAACAAAAAGCATAATCTCTCTCTCACACTCCTCATTGTTTTTATACTAATCTAAAGACCTAAAAGCAAATACTCAATAATGCTAATTCACTTTTCAGTCCTAGTATTTTATCACATTGGCATAAGTTGAAGGAAGACTAAAAAACCATGAGCTCTTTCTGATCTAGAAGCACTAAAACGTATCATCNTCACATCAACAAAAAGCATAATCTCTCTCTCACACTCCTCATTGTTTTTATACTAATCGAAAGACCTAAAAGCAAATACTCAAAAATGCTAATTCACTTTTCGCTCCTAGTATCTTTATCACATTGGCATAAGTTGAAGGAAGACTAAAAAACCATGAGCTCTTTCTGATCTAGAAGCACTAAAACGTATCATTATCATAGATTCATAATCTCATTAAGGTTCAAAAGAGAAGATAGTAAAGACAACATATGCATCCATAGAAATCAAAATTATACATTGCACATTGCATATTTAAAAACTGCAATTTATACAAGATGAAACTTGCAAACAGAGCGGTATAGCATGAATTGAGTGGTGTTATCCAAGAAACCAAACAAAAATATCCAATTAGCTATGGAGAAGAATAAGGTTATGAGGCTTAACAAAAGTACCTTTTTTAAAACTTGGTCTCCACTCAATATCAAAGCCAAGAATAGCTCTTCCAGATTCATCTCTCTTGGTTTCAAGGACCTTTAGAAGCTGCATTGCTCGTTTATCAACCTCAGAAGCAGTCTTGCTATACAAAATTCTACCACCAAACCTCATAGCTGGAAAGTTCCTAGATTTAGCTACAATAAGCAAGTCCAACCAAAGTTAATAATCAAAGGATTAATTGCTTTGCTACAAAATCAGAATCATGTTGACCAAAAGTGAAGAAATGTAATAAACAAAATAGGGTACGAGCAATTTTTTTAATTGGGATTGTGAAAACTAAGAAAAGAAGAAGTTGGAAAACCGAATCAGATGGGAAAATAGGCAAGACATCAAAAATTGAAATCACTAGAATCCCAGAAATAAATAGGGAATCAAGATGAGTAATGATTTGGGGAAGGGAAAATCCAGAAATTACATCGGCAACGAGAGAGGGGGAATCTCTTAGAGGCAGTGGGAGAAGTAATAGAACGGGGCAATTGGCGACGGTTGTTAGGGGTTTGAAATGGATACTTGTGGTCATGGCCAGAGGTCTCAGTCCGAGCGGTCGAAGTAGCGGAAGAGGAAGAATGGGAGACGTAGGAAGCTTCAATAGCGTCGATAGCGAGAAGCTGCTCCTCCGTAAAAGCCTCGTCGTCCCAATTTGACGACATTTATTTTGTAAGAACAAAATAAAGAAGAAAAAAAAATAGTTTGGAGGGAGTGAGCACGATCCGAATCTAATTTTGTCGTTGCTTTTTTTTTTGTTTGGAGGTAAAACCAAGATTTCATTAAAGCATCAATGGAAAAACTTATTAAAAAAAATTAATTATTCTATATTAATATACTATATATATGTTCCAATTACCCATTTAATACACCACATAATAGAAAAACTAGATTAATACACCAATTCTTTTGTTTACCCAATTTAATACACAAACAATCAACCATCTATCCATTTTACACGGTTTCGGTTACTTGCTGTTTAAGTCACCGTTAAATATATATTGTTTAATAAAACAAACAATTAAAAATTATTAAAAATACAACAAAAAATCCAAAAAACTTTTAAAATTACAAAAAATTCAAAATTTTCCAAAATAAATAAAAAAATATAGAAAATAAAATAAAAATTATAAAAAAAAATTTATAAAATTTTAAATTCGAAAAACAATAACAATCCAAAACAGTGTAGAAAATAAAATAAAAATCTTTAAATATTAAATTTTTTAAAAATTATTCAAAAAATTGTTAATAAATCCAAAAAATCAAACATATTATTCTTTATGAAAATCAGAATTATTATCTTAAATATTATCAAAAATAGAAAATTCTTCGACTAGTATTTACAATGGGCAAACAATTTTTGAAGAATTTTTTTATTTTTGATAATATTTTTGATTTTTATGAAGGATAATAGTTATGATTTTCTGGATTTACTTACAATTTGTTGAAGAAATTTTCACAATTTTTTCATCTTTAAAGAATTATTTTGCTTTTTTACAATGTTTTGGATTGTTGATGTTTTTTTCAATTTTAAAATTTTATAAGAAAATTTTAAATTTTCTTTTTAATTTCTGTGTTTTTGTTGATTTATTTTGGAACTTTTTGAATTTTAAAGATTTTTATAAGTAATTTTAAAAGGTTTTTAGATTTTGGTTGTATTTTTAATATTTTTTAACTGTTTCATTTATTAAAAAAATATATTTAACGGTGACTTAAACAACAAGTAACTGAAACCGTGCAAAATGAGTAGATGGTTGATAATTTGTGTATTAAACGGGACAAACAAAATAGTTAGTGTATTAATCCGATCTTTCGAATATGTGATGTATTAAATGGGAAATTGGAACACATATGGTATATTAATATAGAATTTTCCCAAAAACTTAAAACAAAATGTTGTTCCATGTGAAGAACCTAAACTAAAACAAACCAAACTTCATAACAACAAATCAAGATCTGTCTTTGAGAATCAAAAATATCACAAATAAAATTTCATATATACTTAAAAGGATCACATTTTTTCAAAAACTTTTAGTTTGATAATTATTTATATGTATTACCACTTACACTATTCTTATATTCAAACACTTTTATTATGACTTTTTACTTATTTGTTAAAAAAAAAATTAGTTTGATAATTAATTACATGTTTTTGTCAAAGAATTTTTTATTTAAATTAAAAAGTAAATTTCATTTAAATTTAAAAATTATTTTAGTTTCTTCTCTAAAAAAATATAGTATAAAAAATATAAATATAATATATACAATATTAATATGTAATAAATAATTTAAACGTTGTTAGTATTTGAAATAATATGAACTAATAGATTTATATTTGAAATATTTTATAAAATTCATATTATTAAGATTATTTGTCTCACCTAATAAACTAATCTAACATATACTTTTAATTATTTATATATATTATATATTTTAGATTGTACAATTTTCAAAAATAAATAATATTATATTTAGTACATTTTATATTATAAAATTTTCTATTTTATATATCAAATTTTTACTTCGATATTTACATATTATATTTGTCAACAAATTTCATAGTTATTATATAAAAATTTATATAATGATACAAACAAAATTTTACAATACCATAATTTTGAACATATTTTTTAGAGTATTTTAGTGAATGAGATGCTTTTTTATTTGTAATCAGAAAAATAGATGGGATTGTGTCCACAATTTGTAGTTTGGGTGGTTTTTTGGAAAGTGTAAAAAAAATTCCAAAAATAACCCTGCATTATTAATTGGAATTATTTGTAATATATATAATTAAAATAGGAAAGTAAGATTTAATTATTCAAAAGTAAAAAAAAAAAAACAATTTTAATGTGTATCTTTTAGGAAAGTAAAAATTGACATTATGAGCATATAATAATCGTAGATCAATATAAAGAAATTATGAAAGATTCTTGATTTTGTTTTAAGCGTAGATCAATATAAGGAAACTATGGTTGTTTTAGTGGGTACTAAATCATTTGTGTTACGTATTTTCACATGAATGCAGTCTATTCACATGTATGTCACATGTACACATAAATGAATTTTATTCACGTGTATGTAAATTGTTCACATGAAAAATTTGACTTAATTGTTTTGTTCACGTATATATATTGTTCATGCAAAACAAACACAATTGCTAAGAAGTTCAATTCAATATAATAAGCGTAGATCAATTTCTACCTGCCACATTACAACATTTACATTGGTTAAAGTGATTGTACATTAATAATGAATGAACGCTTGATTGCACCTCTTGTTTCCTAGACTCTTGTGTGTACGGAGATTTGGTTACTGCTGAAGGATTACATATGCGTCTCATGCGATTGTGAATCCCAAACTTCGACTATAACAATTTAAGTTCAACTTCAGTACACAATTATCGCCAAAGTGATAAAATATCAGATATAATACTAGTACATATACCAAAACTTTTATCTAAACATAATATGACTTCAAACAATGCCAAATAAGAGCTGAACGACATGATCAACAATTTACTAGAATATTTACATGAATTGATGCAGTTCATATGTTCAATTCAAATTCATGTGTGTAGTATTTATATGCACGTGAAGGGATACAATCACTATTTACATGAACGTATGCAGTATTCATATGCACATGTATGCGGTATGTTCTGAAATTATAAATTAGAACCTCTAATGCCGAAGTGAAAACCTCCACGAAGAATATCGAAACCTGATAAATCAAAACCAAGAATAAATTAGTAACTCTAATGGAACAATCTATTAAGAAAATATTAATAAGAACACTCAAAACCAAAACAAACTATTTAATAACTTAAATCAAGAACAATTGAAAAAGAACATTCAAAACCTTAAACCACAAAAACAGACCGAGAAGACAAGATCCAAAACGCAAAAAGCAAATGAAGAAATCGTTCAACAAAAGCATTAATGGAGAAAAAAACCCAAATCGCAAACACAGTCCAACGAGCCAATTATCAAATCGCAAAAAACATATGAAGACATCAGTCTACAGAAGTTGTAATGGAGGAAAGTAACACAAGAAATAAAGCAATGGAGAATCAAAACCTCAAACAAGAAATCGATAAGAACCAAGAGAAGAAATTTAAAAGAATAAATGAAAACCTAGAAGACATAAACTGCAAAAAGAGGAATAAAGAGGCGAAGATTAAAAACCATGATAAAGAGGAGGAGAGTTTCCGTCCACCAAAGAGAAACCATCGACAAGAGCTAAATCGGCGGTGAAAAGCTTATGAGGAAGGTGAATGTGGCATAAGTTGATTGTAAGTTGATGAAGGTGGCGTATAAATAAGTTCTAGGTAAAAAGGTAAGTTTCTTTTAACTTTCCTTATTTTTTTGAAATATCAATTTAAATAATTTAATTATTTATCTACTAATCTTAAGAAATAGAAAATATAAGGAGGGATATGATGGTAATCTAATAAGTCAAAAGAACCTAATCACCAATGGTTTTAAAATACACTTTATTCTCAAATTAGGCAAGTAAAAGGTGACCAATCATCCAATATTTTATATATTTTATAACATATTCACACGCATTGCGCGGGACATCATCTAGTTATTAAATAAACCTGAAATATAAACTTGTAACATACCTGCATTCTAAAACAAACTTGAATATAAACAAACTTGCATTCGTAAACAAACCTGCATTCTTGATAACCTGGATATAAATAAACTTGCATCACATAAACAAATCTGTATCACATAAACAAACTTGCATCACAACAACATTAGAACCGAAACTTATAAACTGAAACTTAAACATGAAACTGACATTTAAACATTAAACTAAAACTTAAACATTTAAACTGAAACTTCATACATTAAAACACAAGAACACATAAACAAATCAAACTAAAACACCAAACAAAGTAAACTGAAACAAATCCAGAAACACAAAACAAATTAAATTGAAACACAAAACAGATTCAACTAAAACTTAAACACTCAATTACATAACACATCAACACTAATTATTAGCAAGCATGTCATTTATTAGCTTCTCCATCAGAGCTAATTCTGATTCATAAAGTGGTTCTTTCTTGCCAATGAGACTGTCAAGCAATGCATTCTTAGATAGTTTTTCCGTAATTGCTAAATTCTTCTCCTTAATTTTCCACATGCTTTGGAAACTCATTAGAAAATTGCATACAACTGAATTCTCATGGCTCACCTTCCTTTTGCTTTTAGATTTAGCAGCCTTCACACATTTCGGACGAGAAATTGATTCATCTGGGAAAGAATTGGAGCTTGCTGAAGCATCATCCAGCTTTCCTTTCTTTGAGCCTCCATCAACAGCGGTAAATGCACACCATTTTTGATCATATATAAGCTTTATCCATGCGTGTTCAATATTGAACTTAGCTTTGTGATCTTGGATGTATATGGCATAACAAAGCTTCAGGACATTATCATCATTTTTTCCACTACTCTTTTGTCTCATAGTACTCTCATAAGATCCTACAAACCTGCAAATACTTTCATTTTCATTTATCTTCTGTCATCTTTGTTTGCAATGATCAGGCTCTCTGTTTTGAAACCCAAAAAGAAAAAAGATGCATTGAAATAAGCAGCAATACGTTTCCAAATCGTATTGAATTTCTGCTCATTTGCCATCATAGCATATTTGCTTGTGTTTAGCCAAGCACTGCATAGGACAATGTCCTTTGTTGGAATCCATTTTCTTCTTTATGCTCTTGGAAAATGCATCTCTTCATATAGCTTCGGAGGATCATCTCTCATTTGGTTGTTGAGAAGTTCTGTGAATGGTTATTGCGTGTTAAGTGGATTCATGTGGTTTGAAGTGTGTTTACGTTTGAAGTGAATGGTTGTTGTGTGTTTATGTTTGAAGTGGTTTATAGAGACGGTGAATTCATGGTTGTTTGTTAAGTTAATGGTTAGTGATTGTGTGTTAAGTTCATGGTTAACGCTTACATTAACAACCTAATGCTCAATGATAAGAACACAACTACCAAGCAATCAACTCAATTTCCTTTAAAAATTCCTAATAAACCCAGTAACTAGTCCTAAATGAATCCAGTAATAGTCTTAATCTAACCACTAAGAAATAAAAAATACATGATTTTCAGAAGCTCGATCATCTCTACCCAAAATCTCAATTAGCTCAATCATCTCGGCACACATCCATAAAAGGCAACAATAGTAAGTACTCTTCTATATAGAACTAGCACCAATTAACATATAGCCTAATAACATATCGTATATACATAAGCAGTGAGATTGATTTTGTACCTCTAATTAACGATGTCGAAAGAAGAAGAAGCCAAAGATGGAGGTTGAGACTCACCGGAGATTACAATAATGGGTCGGCGATTGTAGAAGAAGAATTCCCTCTCAATCGCCCTTTCTGGTTTTTTTTACATTTTTTTGCAAATAATGAGAAAAAATTAAAAAAAATCGGAACTAATGAGAGCTTGACACATACCCAGTTCTTAAACTTCTGAAAGTTTCTCAATTAAGAGGTGACTCTACTTAATTAACCCATTTTTATTTATTTTTAATTTGTTTTAAGTTGAGAAACTTCCTAAGAAACTCTTAAAAACCAGGGATGGAGATGGTCTTACTAAGAAGAAAAATTTACACTCAACTCAAAGAACATATGATTACATATAATAATATAAACTTAATAAAATAAATTTGCAAACCAAATGGTAAATACGATAACGTAAACAAAAAAAGATAGAGCCAAGAGAC
>OVBE01017239.1:0-10531 GCA_900406425.1 Iberis pinnata | reverse complement strand
GGATTGACACCTATGACCACTACAACGATATGATAGTGTAATTAGGAATTGATAACGATTTCACACGGAAAATACCTACTATCAAGTATGCATGAACTTCACCAACCTTAACAAAGCATTCTCAAAGGATTGTTTCTCATTCCCGCACATCAACCGCTTTGTAGAAGCAACCACATAAAATGAGCTACTTTCCTTCATGGACGCCTTTTTAGGATACAACCAGATAATGATGCACCCCGAAGATAGGGAAAAGACATCATTCATCACAGATCGCGGCACATACTGCTACAAAGTCATGTCATTCAGACTCAAAAAATGCAGGAGCGACCTACCAACGGTTGGTGAACCGCATGTTTGCAAGTCACCTCGATCATACAATGGAAGTTTATATCGATGATGTACTTGTCAAATCCTTTATCGTAAAAAACTACGACCGACATTTGCAAGACTGTTTCAGCATACTCAACCAATACAACATGAAGCTCAATCCATCCAAGTGTACCTTTGGAGTCACGTTGGGCGAATTCCTCGGTTACATAGTCACCAAACGAGGTATTGAAGCAAACCTAAAGTAAATAACGGTTCTTACCGACCTTATCTCTCCCAAAACTCCCAAGGAGGTCCAATGTCTCACCGGTCGCATCGCCGCGCTCAACTGATTTATCTCTCGTTCCACTGATCGGTGTCTCTCCTTCTATCAACTACTAAAGGGGAATAGAAGGTTCGAATGGGATGGCGAATAGGAAAAAGAGTTCTTGCTGCTGAAATATTACCTCTCGCAACCACCCATCTTAGCAAAGCCAGACTAAGGGGAAACATTTTTCCTTTACATCTTGGTGTCCGCATCGCGGTAAGTGGTGTTCTCATCAAAGATGATCCCAGCGAGCAATGCCCAATTTTCTACCTTAGTAAATCCCTAACATGAGCAGAACTTAATAACTCGGTCATAGAAAAGCTCGCATTTGTAGTAGTTACCACTGCGCGAAAGCTACGCCCATACTTTCAATACCACCATATCACCGTACAGACGGCCTACCCAATCTGCAACATCTTGTATAGCCCGACACAATCTTGACGAATGATCAAAGGGACCATCAAGCTAAGCAAATACGACATAGAATATCACGAACGAACAAGCACCAAAAGTCAAGTACTAGCCAAATTCATCACGGAAATACCACCCGAGCTCGCAAATAACAAAGCAAGCAACAAAATCTGGGAACTCCATGTCGTCGGGTTCTCCTGCCGATAGGGCGCCGACATTAGCATCCAACTCGAGATACCAATAGGCGAAGTCTTGAAGCAATCATTCCACCCCAATTTTACCACATCCAGTAATGAAGCAAAGTACGAAGCCATAATCGCCGGCCTGTTCCTCGCGAGAGGCCTTAGTTCTAAAAAAAATTTCATGCCTTATGCGATGCTCAATTAGTCACCTGTCAGTTCAATGGAGATTACGATGCCAAGAACGAGCGAATGGATAAATACCTCACAGTCCTAAGGTAGGTTGCAGCGCATTTTGAAATTTCCCAAATCACCAAAATCCCAAGAAAGGAATATCAAAACACCGACGCATTAGCCGAAATTTCAGCAGGACCAAAGGAGCCAAGACATATTCAAATCAAAGTAATCGAGCAGCCAAGCATACACTCCGGCGTTGTTGCAGTGATTAGCACTGACCAGGCTGCAAATATGGACATTGATGGGACCACCACCAATGACTGGCAAATCGAAATCCTCAGCTACCTACTCACATGCACCGTTCCCAATGATAAATGGCAAGCATGCCACCTCAAGGTACGAAGTGTAAATTACACCACAGTCGACCATACCTTATATCGAAAAAGTGAGCATGACATACTACTGACTTGTGTCAACAAAGATGAAGCCAAAAGGATCATGGCTGAAGCTCATGAAGGCGCTAGTGGTAATCACCCTGGAGGATGTTCTCTTGCCCTTTGGATAAGACGACATAGACATTATTTGCCAACTATGACCATCGATTTTCAAGACTACGCCAAACACTGCAAACAATACCAACAACATGGGCTGCTCAACCACGTACCTACGAAAATACTCAGATCATCAGTAACCCCATACCCATTTATGCGTTAGGGGATGGACGTTGTTGGACCTTTTCCAGAATCAAGAATAAAGAAGTACCTACTCGTCATGACCGACCATTTCACCAAATAGATCAAGGCCGAAGCTTACTCCTAGATACCAGCAGAAGAGGTTTGAAGTTTTTTCTGGAAGAACATCATCTATCGACACGGACTGTCGTATAAAATCATCACGGAAAACGACACCAACTTCTCCTCAAAAGTGTTTGTCAATTTCTGCGAACTATGGAAGATAAATCTAAATCAAATTACTCCTCTCTACCTCCACATCAACAGCCAAGTGAAGCCACGAATATAGAAATCATGGATGGTCTAAAAAGTGCCTCGAAAGGAAAAAGGGACTCTGGGTAGACGAGCTCGATGGCGTACTGTGGTCATATCGGACCACTCCTCAACAGTTAACAAATAACACTCCTTTCTTCTTGTCCCATGGGATCGAAGCTCTTGTTCCAGACGAGGTCAAACTAAACACGATTCCCGAGTCATCATGTCCAGCGATGTCAATCTCAATAATGAACTCTGGAACATCACATCGACGATCTTGAAGAAGAACGTGACAAAGCCCTACTACGAATACATAATTACCAGTCAGCCACATCTCGGTACTATAACAAGAACGTGAAAACATGTAGATTCATCGAAGGGGACCTAGTCCTCCGTGAAACCTTCGCTAATACCACTGAACATAAAGCGGGGAAGCTCGGTGCAAGATGGGAAAACCCTTACCTGATGTCTCGAGTCATCAAAGACGGGATCTATGAACTCATGACTATGGATCCCCTTGCCTTTGTCTTTTTCATAAGGGACCCAAACTGTAGAGGGGGGAGGCGAGGACCTTCGAGAAACACTATGCATGCTGGTCGAAACTCCCGACAAGTGTTGAGTCACAGTTGTATCGACTATACTCGCCGATGTCCATTGTTCGGAGCGTCAAGTGGCACTCTTGGCCGGTGATGACTGAGTCACTGTCACGTTAACTCTGCTTGACGATGTCCTCTGCTCGGAATGTTGGGTGGGGCTTTCAGCCAACGTAAGCACAACATGCTTAAGCTCAGACATGTAATCCTACATCTTCCTCAGTCTAACGATGTTGCGCCTCATTGTTTCTGCTTTTCAGTTTGGACATGTATAATGAAGGTCCCACGAAGCAGTTGCTACCTTTGATCTTATTTTGCAAACCTTCTCTGGAGCAAAGTCCGCCCATGAAATCACCTTGATCTCCGCAAAATGCATTAAGTTCTTGGATAAGCTCGAAAAAGGATTTATGATAGGAACAAAGGGATTTACAAATAAAACAAAATATGTTATAGGGACATCGTTAGAAAAAGAAAAAGGGGGCTACCCTTAACAATCTACCCATGATCCATGACCAATACGACGATGGAGAACGACACAACTTAGGGACGGACCGGACATTGGCCTCCACAAAGAAGTATCGATCTTTCCAGTTATTGTTCTTGCTTGGGGAGTTTGATAGTAGTTTGTACTTAGGGACCATGCGAATATAATAAAAGCCAACGTGAAAGCTAACGCATGCAATAGTCTTGTCCAGAAGATCAAACGTCAAAACCGACTCAAAGGTGTCAACATCAAAAGTCATATCTATTTCAACAGCTCGCGTAAGGGCGATGACCATGTTTCGAACCCCGACAGGCATCAGCTGTGACAAAGTAATTCCAAGACGCGCACAATACGCCATAAGAGTTTGGGAAGGGGAAACCAGAGCAGTGCATGGTCGAAATACTCCTCAAAAACGGAGAAATAACCAGGCGACACCGCCCATGGACGCTATGTTGGTGAGGGAACCTTAAAATCAATTATTCCCCGCAGCTGCATCCGTGAAAAAAGCACTGCCATGCTCTCGTTTGTCGATTTTTTGGCCCCACCCCCGTCAGGTCATCGTCATTGTCCATCACAGGACCCGTTCAGTCTCTTACATAACCATAAGAGGACAATGGTCCGGCCTGAATAGATGTCTCCACTGTAACCAAGGCTCTTGCCTTACTTTCGGGATGACGGGAACATCACAAGTGCTTGTTCCATCAGCGGCAAAGGTCATTCGAGTATCGGAGGCCATTGTTGAATCAAGAAAATTTGTAAGATTTAACAAAGAAAGACAAAAAAATTAGAGAAAGTAAAAAATGCGGATTTTACCTTTGCAAAACGGAAGTAAAATCTCTAGGAAATTCAAAGTATTTAAAGAGAGAGACCCACGAACCCAAAAATTGTCATGATTAAACCTATGACGTACGAGAACGCGTGGTGGGACCCACATGTGACAGGTTGCTTCGCTTTTTCAAAATCCGAATAGGTTTTCTTGAGTGTCGTGAATGACATCATACTAGTTCGGATTCCTCATATAAGATCCAGCGGTTCATCTTGCGTACCGAGCTTGAAACTAAGCTTCACTACACTTGGGGGAACATACTGTTGATACTGGGGTTGACACCCCCGATCAAGGATCCGATTTGAAAATTTTACCCGGTATATTTTACCCCAAGTATGGTGACGTATTCGTGGGCTTCAAGCCGAGCTCTTTAATACGGGTTTGCATAGCCCAAGACAAATTCACCTCGGCGTGAGGCGGCGAATTGTAAATTAAAAAAATATTGTTAAAGGAATACTTTCAAATATTGTTAAAGAAATATTTTCAAATATTATTAAAGAAATATATCAAAGTATTTAGGATAAATACTATGTAAAGAAATTTAATCTAAATTTTTTATTATACATCTATAACTAGGGATCTTAGGGTTATATTGAGAGTCATTTGATAATATACAAACAGGGTTTTATTGAGAGTCATTTGATAATATACAAACAAGAGAATTTTTAAAGCTAAATTTCGTTAGTCAATTTCATTATGTTGAATCATTGCTTCAACAAAAGAGTCACTACATGTCGATTCCTTTTAGAGTCACTACACAATGATGTACATCAAAACGTATTATGATCTATTATCTTCTGTATGAAAACTATGATGCTTTAGCATTGAATAAAATAGTTAATTCGTATAATATTGACAATATATATAGTTTGTTAAGATATTGTGACATATATATATTGTTGAGAGTTTGTTAGCTATATTTTAGCTAGTGTCGAGTGTATCTCTTGTATTTAAATATCTTACAGATCAATGAGAAAACCAAGTTACAAGGTTAAGATAAAATCTACATGGTATCAGAGTTTCTAAAATTCTTTTGATCTGTGATTTTTCTATCCTTCAAAAATGGCTGTTGATGATTCAGACGCTTCAACGCATAGTGGGGGACGAACAAGTGAAACGTCGGTTGTGTATCAGTTGGCGGCATCGGATAATCTCAATGCTCTTATCACATATGTACAGCTTAACGGCGAGAACTATAATGAGTGAGCTTCGAAGATGCTTAACGCTCTTCAAGCAAAGCGTAAAACCGGCTTCATCAATGGTACTTTGAAGAAGCCATCTGCGGACAGTGTCCATTCCGAAGACTGGTTAACAGTCAATTCGATGATTGTTGGGTGGATTAGAACATCCATCTCGGCGAAGGTACGTTCCACCATAACCTTCATTACTGATGCACATCTGTTGTGGTTGGATCTTAAGCAGCGCTTCTCAGTGGGAAATAAGGTGCGAGTTCATCAGATTAAGTCTCAATTAGCTAGTTGCAGACAAAATGGTCAGAGTATTCTCGACTTCTATGGGAGATTATCTGCACTTTGGGAAGAACTTCAAGCATATCGTTCTACAGTTGTTTGTAGTTGTGGAGCGGCTAAGGAATTGTCAAAGGAACAAGAAGAAGAAAAAGTCCACCAGTTTCTTATGGGCTTGGATGACTCGAGATTCGGTTCCTTGTGCACACAAATCATAGGTTCTGATCCACTTCCTGAATTGGGTGAAGTTTATCAAAAAATGGTTCGGGAAGAACAACGATTGGAATCTACAAGAACTGCTGAGCAAAATTAGAATGCAATCGGCTTTGTCACGCGACAAGAACCTGTTGGTCCACGCCGTGATAGCTTGGCCGATTCTTTAATCTTAGCCCTCGGAATCTACTCTGCTCACACTGCAATCGTTCTGGACATGACAAACAAACCTGCTGGAAGATAGTGGGATTTCCGGAATGGTGGTACGAAAAATTAGAACGGAACTATGGACAGTCCGGCAAAGGCAGAGGTAAAAGTGGACCGAGCCATAATCGAGGAGCCGCTAATCATGTCTCCGCTTCTGGTACAGCTCACGCCACTACTTCAAACTCGTCGGCGTTTCCTGAGTTTACGTCCGAGCAATGGCTTGCACTTAATCAGATGGTGCAAGACAAATTGAGCTCCACTTCCTCAGACAAGTTGTCTGGTATGACTCATATCGGTGATATTATTCTAGATAGTGGTGCTTCACACCACATGACAGGCACACTAGATCTTCTTTCTAATATCCGAACAATACAACCTTGTTCTATTGGGTTCGCAGATGGTAGTCAGACCTATGCGTCTCATATGGGTGATTTGTTGTTATCACCAACATTATCATTGCATAATGTGTTGTTTGTACAATCTCTAAATTGTACTCTTGTTTCTGTTGCAAAGTTGCTGCGACAAACAAGATGTTTGGCTGTCTTCTCTGACACTTTATGTGTATTGCAGGACTGTTCTTCGAGGAACCTGATTGGAGCCGGTGAAGAGCGTGACGGGGTTACTTTCTGAAGGGTTTATTTAGAGCAACGGCACACAAGGCAATTGGTAGTTCAGATCATGTTTTGTGGCATCGTCGTTTGGGTCACCCTTCAGCTCATGTGTTTTCCGATTTGAATTTATTTTCTGGTGTTTCTAAATCTGATAGTTCGAGTCCGTGTGACGTTTGTTATCGATCTAAGCAAACTCGACAAGTTTTTAGTGAAAGTTTGAATAAAGCATCTGATTCTTTTGCACTTATTCATGTCGATGTTCCAAGAGTTATCCTATTCACGTTCTTTTGCAGTTTATGCAGGCTCCACAAACTGTTCATTGGGATGCTTGTTTACGAGTTGTGCGTTACTTAAAAGGGTCTGTGGGTCAAGGGATTATGCTATCTTCATCTTCTGATTTGTCTCTTTCTATCTATTGTGATTCGGACTGGGCAGCTTGTCCTTTGACAAGACGATCTCTGAGTGCTTATGTTGTGTTTCTTGGTGGTTCTCCGGTCTCTTGGAAAACGAAGAAACAACATACCGTCTCTCACTCATTCGCTGAGGCCGAGTATCGGTCCATGTCTGTTGCCTTAAGAGAGGTCACGTGGCTGCGTAAATTGTTACTAGAAATGGGAGTTGATATTGCTTCTCCGGCGAAGCTGTTTTGTGATAGCAAGGCGGCTCTTCATATCGCTGCTAATCCTGTGTTTCATGAGCGCACAAAACACATAGAGTTTGATTGTCACTCGGTTAGAGATGCAGTGCGTGATGGGTTGATTGTTACTGAGCATGTTCGGACTGATCTACAACTAGCAGACTTACTCACTAAGGCGCTAACACGTAATCAATTCACTTTCTTAATGTCCAAGTTAGGCGTTACAAACCTCCACGCTCCAACTTGAGGGGGAGTATTGACAATATATATCTAGTTTGTTAAGATATTGTGACATATATATATATATATATATATATATATATATATATATATATTGTTGAGAGTCTGTTAGCTATATTTTAGCTAGTGTCGAGTGTATCTCTTGTATTTAAACATCTTACAGGTCAATGAGAAAACCAAGTTACAAGGTTAAGATAAAATCTACATATAATGTTTCTAGAAAGCAGTTAATATTGGTGTTTTTTCGTTGTAAAATTGATTTTTTTATATATATTAATTTCTGAAATACAATTAACCAGCCTAGTAATTCAAATTTTTTAAATAGAAGAAAATATATTTACTATACGAGTGACCATATTTAAGTTTTTAATAATAAAACAATATCGATGACATAACCAATACTAGACATAACTATTAAACTACTTGATCTTCTATCAATGTTTTCATAAATATAGCATGCATAGAATTCACATAAATATAGCATGCATAGAATTCAAATCCACGCCATTTGATGCTCAAAACAAATTAATCTATCATTTTTCATCATCCGTATATAATATACAATTAATATGTATGTCATCTACTTCACTTAAACACGTAAGTATGCAAATTTGTATAAGTTTAATATTGCATGATGGTAATATACCACTTATTAATTATGTGAGTCTTAAGTCGTCTTATTTTGTAATTGAGGTTAAATATGTTTTATGAGGTGATCATCTTATTAGCAATTAAAATACTAATAAAATGTGTGGAAGTACGAGTAATTCATGCCTTCCTAACCTCGATATCAAATCAGCATTCGTACTTCTTCTTTTGTACGTATATACGGATACAAGTATACATACATATAATAACAAAAATATTGGATATAAGGTTAAGTTTAAAAAGGTGACCTCATAACTTATGGTCTAAAGGGTGTATTAAATATAAATTTTAGGATGCTTTATATTAAAATGATAAATTTATTATTATTCAACAATAGTTTTAAAAGTTTTATAATTTTTAGTGATATTCACTTGTGATTAAAACAATCATTTATTATTATTATTAAATTTATTTTAAGTAGTGTATTAATGATTTTACCGTAATTTAGCTATCTTCTTAATTAAAAATAAAAAATATAAATTACAAGGTTTATGTGAAATTATAGAAAAATTTAAATAAATCACATCAACTTTTCTAAGTAACCTAAATTATTTATAATTAATCGCTAAAATTCATATTTGTGTATATGTTTGAATACATTTTTAAATACAAAATACTTGTGGGTCTAAAATATGTAAATAATAACATGAACATGTTAATAATTGGCTATCTCACACGTATAGATTAACGGCTTTTTTTCTAGGGCAATCAACTTATATAGCTTAAAATCAAATAGTCGTAATCTAATAATTACTACATTTGAGCAGTGGTTTAGGTTAGAAATTGATCTATTTTGATTGCGCAATTACGAAATCATTTCTCTTGTCGAATCGTATATAATGTCATGCTTTAATCGCATTAAAAATCCGGTGAATAAGCTATAATATAACAATATCACTCATCTTTAAAAAAAGATTAAAGGTCTCTATCTCCAATTTAATTTTCCTAGTTAAAAAAAACCTTTATAGAAAAAACTTGTATCGTTTAATTAATTCATTTTTTAAGAAAATAAAGAAACAGGATGGATATTATTTTTTTTGTTTTGATAAAGAGCTTGTGTGTAGCTCTATGTTTAGCACTTGTTCCTCGCGACATCGTGTTACCTGTGCCACTTTGCACGTGCCTGCCTTCAACTCAACACGTGCTTTTGAGATAGAAACTTTGGTCCGTTTGGTAAGCGAGAAGATTACAGTGAAGAATAAGATGAACAAAAAGGTAAAATCAAAAGCAAGTTCTGGTCTCAGGTTGATTCCAAGTTGCGATGTTTCGAGGCTGGAACCCAAATAAAGTTGAATCTTCTTCTTCTTTTTCGTTGAAAATATAGTCTGAATCTTAGTGGAGTTAATGAGAAAATGTCTTGTTTAGTGGTTGCATGCGAAGCTCAGTGTTAACTCTTTTGGAGATTTAAGGCGATCCCGAAAGATCTAAGAATGCTTGGTCTATCAAATTAGAGCTAAGGTTGGTGAACGAAAGAACCGTTTGTAAAGGTGGAAACTTTGAATCGTTATGGACTAAACAGAGAGTAGTTCGTGTTTGAGTGAGGATGTCTACATGTTCGTAAAGGTTTTAACATTTAAGATCTTAGCGAGACATGGGTAGTTTCCGTTGATACCGGGTTTGTCCCGATTAAGAAGTACGGCCCGGTTAGGTGAATGAAGGATGACGACCTCATTGGGCTGAATATAAGCCCATATCATCAACGGACCTCGTCAAAATATCATAAGCCCAATAAGAATATATAGTAAGTTAGGTAATAATGAAATATTTCTTAAATCTATAACAAACCCAAGCATTCTAGGGTGTCCAGATAGGCATAAAATCTGATTTAAAAATCTAGTAATAAGATTTCACGTGTCAAGTTCTAACGTAAATAATGTCGATCCTAAACTATATCGATCCCTTTCCCATATCTTAGTAACGGCTTTCCCATATCTTAGTAACGGCTGCCATCAACAACAATAATGAAACTTCACAAAAACTATTAACACATTACTATAGATTCTTTATCCTGTAAGAATATTTATATTCTATGTGGCATATGTATCTTACGGTTTAATTATAAAGATTAAGCTTATATAAAAGTTAATGATTTTAATATAAAAGATGACACCGTGATGGACCGGTTTCAGTTAATGAATTAGAATCTGAGTGTATTGATAACTCTCCTTCTTACCTTATTAAAACATTATGGTTAAAGCTTCTCTTTTATTAATATATAT
>OVBE01017237.1:0-10533 GCA_900406425.1 Iberis pinnata | reverse complement strand
TAGAAAATGACAAGAAATGTTATGTAAAAATCCTAAAATTCTAGTGTTATCACACCACGAACAAGGAAAGAAGTACATAATCTCACAGGTCGAATTGTCGCGCTAAACAGATTCATCTCCCGGTCCACCGACAAGAGCTTGCCGTTCTACCAAGTGCTCAAAGCAAAAAACTGCTTCGAGTGGGATGCAAAGTGCCAGGTCGCATTCGACGAACTCAGAGCATACCTAACCACGCCTCCAGTACTCGCAAAACCAGAAGACGGCAAGATCCTATACCTCTATGTCGCAATATCCGAAGCTGCAGTCAGCGGCGTCCTCGTCAAGGGAAGCCAAGGGGAACAGAAGCCGATCTTCTATGTCAGCAAGTCACTCAACGACGCTGAGACGCGATATCTACCCATCGAAAAGATAGCACTAGCAGTAGTATCCGCAGCTCGGAAACTACTACCTTATTTCCAGTCACACACTATTGTCGTACTCAGAAACCAGCCACTACGTATTATCCTTCACAGCCCGAACCAGTCTGGAAGGTTTACCAAATGGGCAGTCAAGCTCAGCGAATACGACATAGAGTATCTGAATCGAATATGTTAAAAGTCCCAGGTTCTTGCAGATTTTGTTGCAGAAATACCACCCGAGGCACATGTCACGCCTTCACCAAGCATATAGAATCTTTATGTTGACGGTTAACAAAGAAAACATGGATCAAGTGCAGGTGTCAGACTCGACTCACCAACTGGCGAGGTGCTCGAACAAGCCTTCAGGATCAAATTCGAGGCATCCAATAACGAAGCTAAGTATGAAGCCTTACTGGCAGGTCTACGACTCGCGAAGAACCTCGGCGCTTCACGAATACACGTTTTCTGGACTCTCAGCTCGTCACCAGCCAATTTAGTGGAGAATATGCAGCGAACAACGAAAGGATGCTACAATACCACCAAATGCTCCAAGAATTGGCCAGCTGTTTTGAAAGCTTCGAACTCACCAAAATTCCACGAAATGAGAACACACTTGCCGACACTCTAGCCAATATGGCTTCAACAAACAAACTGGAACTAAAAAAGACCATCCCGATGGAGTACCTAACCTCACCAAGTATCACCACCGCGATGTCTAATGCCATTGAAGAGCTGGTATCTTTCGAAAGAGAACATGACCAACATGACCCACCCGACTGGCGAACCGAAATAAAACAACACATCCTTGCAGGAAAGATGCCCAAAGATAAATGGGCAGCACGGCGACTCCCAGTCAAGGCAGCAAGGTATACTGTCATAGATGGGCAACTCTATAAATGATCCACATCCGGAATCCTACTACGGTGCATTATAGGGGACGACGTGCAGAAGGTACTCGCCGAACTTTACGAAAGAGCAGGTGGAAGTCACTCAAGCGGATGCTTCCTGGGGGTTACGAATAAAGAAACATGGACACTACTGGCCCACGATTCTGCATGACAGCCAGGAGTTCGCCTAACGATGTGAAATGTGCCAACGACATGGACCGACTAACCACGCACCCACTGAATCGCTAAATGCATCTGCCAATCGCTATCTATTCATGAAGTGGGGGATGGACGTCGTCAGACCTTTTCAAAAACAAACGAACAAGCACAAATTCCTGCTAGTTATGACTGACTACTTCACCAAGTGGGTTGAAGCCGAATCATATACAGCTGTCAAAGCAAAACAGGTTTCATGTCTAAATACCACAGACTCCTAAATCGGCAAGATGATTCCTATGCACAGGATCGTTAACGATCCGAATTCTCTGTGAGTATTGCAGGTACAAGACTTCATTTGGAAAACATAATATGTCGACATGGCATCCCGTACGAGATCATGACGGATAACGGCATTAACTTTTGCCTAAAATTAGTACAAGCTTTTTGCGACAGGTGGATGGCAAACCAACCACAACCTCGATATATATGTTGATTTATACTAATTATCTACTTATTTTTCGTGTTACAGGTGGAAGATCTGGCTGAACCACTCTACGCCGAGGTACCCGCAGACAAATGGATAGGCCGAGGCCATTAACAAATCTATAGTTGACGGACTAAAGAAAAGACTTGATTCCAAAAAGGGAAGTTGGGTCGACGAGCTGGACGGTGTCCTATGGTCCTACCGAACTACACCTCGGCAGTCTACCAATCAGACACTGTTCTCCTTGGCCCATGGTATCGAAGCTTTAGTACCATCCGAAGCAGATGTATTCAGTTTATGCCGAAAAACGTTGCCAGAGAACGAACCCATTAATGACGCCATGCTCCTCGATTCACTTGACGACATCGAAGACGTCCGAGATAGAGCACTTTATCGGATACATGCCTACCAGCAAACTACGAGACGATACTATAACAAAAGAGTCAAGCAGAGACAATTTGAAGAAGAAGATTTAGTATTACGGATGACCTACGCTGGTAAACTGGGAGCACGGTGGGAAGGCCCTTATGAAGTTTCCAAGATAGTCAAAGCAGGAGTATATGAACTGAAGTCTACAGACGGAACACCAATCCTGAACTCTTAGAATGCCACCAAACTTAAGAGATTTTACTCTTAGGTTCCTTTGTACCGTGAACTACGACCTGGCTTGATCCCTGTTTACAGGGTACGTAGGCAACCCATTGGGTGCAGCTATTTCACTTAATAAAAATATTTTTTATTTCACAACCATATACCAACCTGTGGGGTCAATCTTGGCGTCTTTTACATTACTTTTTGCATAAACGGGTGTACCAACTGCACCTCTCCGATACAATAAAAAAAAAACCACAACCCAAAGCCGAGTCATAACTCGCACATACCCTGCGAGAAGACGGGGATATCGGCGAGATCGAAGTTTTCTCGTCTTGGCTCCAAAGACCTTTCGAAAAGCCGAGGTCCGCCTCGTGTACTCATAAAGACGAGTATTGAACACGTGCAAAGTTATAGTGTTCGAGCTACAGTCTCTATTTTGAAAATGTCGAGCCCCGGCTCGCGTACTCCTAAAGCCGAGTATTGGGTGTGCAAAAAGTTACAACGTCCGAGCTTAAGTCTCACCTTCAAAAGCCGAGTTCCAACTCGCGTACTCCAACCAAGAGTATTAACGAAACTACAGTTTTCGTCCACATATCATCTGTCAAAAGGGGCGATCTGCAGGTCGTCTCCTTCGGGCTTTTGATCGAGTAGTTTTTCAGTTCGCACAAGGATTAGAGAAATGTCTACTTATAACATATGCATATCCTAAAACAAAATGCAAGGCAAACAACCGAAATCCAAATTAAGCAAGGATAAGTCAAAGTTTTGCTTTCTCATTAACCGACGCGCTTATCACAACTATAACTCGTTGAACAAAGTATTGCGCAAAATACACCAAGCTCAAGCTCTATTCCCATTATCAAAAGACAAGTCTTACAAAGTTTGCAAAAATAGTAACGACGGCCTAAAATATGTGCAAATCTGGAACCATATATTCTTCAAAAGCAAAAGCAAAATGCCGACACACAAGGCAGATCCTAATCCTAATAAAACGCGACAGCTACCCCAAAGGAACAAAAGAGGATGGAGTAGCTACCCCGAAGGAACAACTTACCCCTTGGCGTTGATGGAATAGCAGGATGGGCCGCAGCAGAGGTTTCTGAGCTCCCCGGAACAGATTGAATCAAATTCAAACCATGTTCGTTGAATGCAGGTCGGAACTTGAAGTCCTCGGGCGTGACATATGTTATGTCGATAGCATCGTATTTCACCTGGAGCCCCGCCACATTCGCCTCGAGCTTAGCCATAATCTCAGGTGGCACAACACCACCCTCATCAACTATTAACCGCAGGCAGTCCATAGTCCCTTTAGCCTGGGCATACTCTTGGATAATGGGATCAGCCTTGTCCTGGTCCTCTACGTGCCGCCTCAGCTTCTCAAGCTTAGTTGCACACTCAACCTGAGCCTCTCGCCGTAACTTCTGAAACTCGGGAGAGTCATAGCATTTTCATCTCGGCTACATGCAACTTCTCGAGAGCACAGTAGGCCTCTCGCAGCTCGAAGAAGTTGGCACCCATCTGCCACCTGCTCTTTCAGGAGATCCATCACGGCAATAGCGCATTTATCGTTTAGCTCATCCCTCAAAGCGGCAAGGTCATTGGTGGAAGATACCGCCATATCACATAGCATTTTCTTCAGCGCATCTACCTGCGTAGTCAGCTGCTTGACGACCTCCTACTGCTTACCCAGCTTTAGCCGTTCCTTGGCAAGGCGCTGCTTGTACTTATCGGCCAGTTTTGACAACTTCTCCATCTCACCCTCGTCTCCGGCCATAGACCGGAGTTTATTTTCATAAAATGCGATG
Source organism: Iberis pinnata (assembly GCA_900406425.1). Taxonomy (NCBI): domain Eukaryota; kingdom Viridiplantae; phylum Streptophyta; class Magnoliopsida; order Brassicales; family Brassicaceae; genus Iberis; species Iberis pinnata. The sequence continues at coordinate 6,206 of OVBE01017237.1, read as the reverse complement.
AGCTCGTTGGTCGTCACCAGAGTCTGCCACCATACACATGCCAAGTTAGCACTTTTAATTGCAGTAGGAAACAAAAATAAAGACACAAGCATACCTGGCAAGCTTGCCGAGACAACGTTTCCTACACTTCTGGAGCCAACATCCGATCTACAGTCGGAGTGATCAGACCATTGGCCCCAAGACAGTTCACCAGACCGGCACACGCTTGGTTGTCCTGCACAAATGGTGTGTCCTTATGAACAAACGAGAAAGTCCAACTTCCTCGAGAGTTTTCCTGCCTTTCAGTTTGGGAGCTAACTCCCTCTAGGATTTGATGACTAGAAGCTTCATCCTCCTCTTCCTTCTCGTCAACCTGCTCTTCATCATCTCCACCTACTCTTCATCATCTCCACCTGCCATATCATCATCACTACCACCTGCTGTTTTGAGAAGGTCCGGTAGCTCTGCAGCAAAGGTCTCGAAGCTAGGATCCAGGGATTCCACATCCCTTGTCATCTCTCCCAAGATTTGAGAGGTCGTTGGAGTCCTGCTTGGAGGAGCAGGCGGTGCAACAGACAAGTCGGCGACGCGAGCTTCTGCAGTAGGAACTTCCAGCTGTCCCTCTGCAATATCCTCTCCTTGTTGATGTTCCCCAGTAGGAACACCCTTATTCGCTGTTTGTCCCCCCAGCAGGGACTTCTTCTCTTGAGCCTTGTTCCTCAGCAGGAACAAAAGCTGGATTCGGCTCTTCGGCCTCTTTAATTATGAGCACCTCTCGAGAATCTTGATCCCAATTGGATCGACGCCTTTTCCTACGAACCAGAGGAGGGCAGGAATCTCCACTACCAGCAGAGGTAGACGTTTGGTCATGTCTCCTCTTCGAGCTCGAGGCAGACTTCTCAAGGCTCGACTTGTAGTCTGTGATTGGAGGTGGGCGACCCATTTTCTTAGTTTTCTTTACAGGACAAATGTTGAGGTCCCAGCTAGCTGTACAAGGAGTTTAAGTCACGGTTAGACGCATTAACGTACTGCTATAACGATAAATTGCCATATACCCTTACCGGCGTTGATGAACGAAATGCTTTGTTCGATACGCTTGTGTGTGAATTGGCTAATGTGATAGGCTCCTGCTTCTCGGAATCTTTCAAAATCTTCTAGAAAGTTACCCGGAAAGGGACCAATGTTGCAATGCAGATCTGCAAGAAAAAGAAACAAAAGCCGAGTTAAGAACACTTACAACTTCACATGTTTCAACTCGACGGTCCTAGTTGGTATCTACCAAAGGTTTCTGCCCATTTCCTTTTCAGGATTCTTCCTACATCACCGACAGATTCAGGGACAACTTTCAGGAAGAAGTACTTCGGTTTCCAAGCATGGATCTTGTCTCATGCACCCACGGTTATCAGCTTGTACAGGGTCTTGAATTTGATATACATGAAGCATGTGTTTAACTTCGTTCCATTTTGCACGATGGGATTGATGGACGACATGTTTTCCAGATACCTAACGCTGAGCTCCACGTTGAACTCATGGGCATGAGCCATCAAGGCTATCACTTGTCTAATTGAAGGAGCGGACAGTTGAGAAATCGCGATCTTCCGTCTCGCGCAGTACGAAACTAGCAACTTAGGCAAGGGTAACCAGAGGTGGCACCTTCTAAACAAGGATTCTTACAAACACACATAACCCCGGGGGCAATCCCAGGGTCGTTTATGCGGTTCAGTGATTATGATTGGAATCCCGCTTAAGGAAGGGAAATCTCGGATAAGAGCTCGAATCGTCTTCTCCAAACTTTTTGTAGGTACGAGACCTGTCAGCTTGTCATCTGGAGAAGCCCAATTGCCCTGGGGAGCTCGGTCTTCAAGAGCTATAACCATATCGGCGACACGCAGGTCGTCACGGGAGGCTGAGTATTCGGCAACATTCATACGGGAGGTAGACATAATTAGGATGGACAAATCACCAAGCTATTCAAGTTAATCACTAAGCTAAAAATTCTAGAGAGAGAAAGAAGAGAGAAGGGATAGCGATTCTACCTGCAAGGAAATTCTGAGATGTGAAGTTTTAGAATGAAGAATGAGGGGGAATTTATACTATTGGAAAACGGCGGTTACCGAGGAGCGTGATGATTGCGCGTGGGAATCTGTAAAGGTGTGACCTTCTAGCTTCCCCCTACGAAAACGATTCACTAAAGCCTATGAGAGCATTTAATGCACTTCAGCTGAAATAAATTATTTTAGAAGATCAATCGTCGATTCACGAATCCATCGCCGACCTGGGGGGGACTAACTGTTGATACCAGGTGTAGCACCTATCCTAAAAGCCCATTTCGACTTAAGGCCCAGCTGGACGCCGATATCGAGAGGAGAAAGAGGCTTAGAAGGACAAGGCCTAAATGGGCCGATCTGACGAGCTGGGCCTTCCAGCTCGAGGCCCATTAGGTTCAGTTAATGTAATTAGGGTTTTGAGCATGTATTTTCACTATAAATACCCATGTAATTATTTCTTAATAATATATGAAATTCTTCCTAACTTTTACCCACAAGATCAAAGATTTAAACCTACTTGTTAAATCTTGATTCAACAGAAATTTTATTATACTTACGTTAAAAATTATGTTTTATAACGTGAATTCACCTGTTACTTTTTTATGTGACAGTGATATTTATTGTTTTGAATATTTATTGAATTGGGTTTATTGTTTTTAAAGTGAATATGATGCATAAGTACGCACTGTAAAAATTCACAAAGAATTCCCCAAGATGGGGCATAGAACTCTCTTATGCAAGTAGAAGGTTTCACTTTTATTGGATATAGAGCTTTTTAGCATCTTTCTGTCTGGAAAAAAAGATTTCCTCCGTCATCTACAGTAAAGTCAGCCGTCTATCATCCAACAGTCTGAAAGAAATAGCATCTTTACCATCGATCTCTCGCAATTTTCTTACCAATTCTTCTTCTTTTAATCTCCGATAAACCGTTGCTCTAGCAATTCCTCAAAGATCCCTCACACAATCTACTATGTCGGCAGAAATGGACAGAGCGATGGCACTACTCTCTATGGATGAAGAAGATGAACCTTTTTTATGCCCAATCTACCTGAGTTTTCTTCAGCTGAAAAGAACGAGAGGAGTCTGATAGGTCGAATCATCAACCCCGACTGTCAACAAGTCTCGAACGTTGTCTTAGATATGCCAAGAAAGTGGCAAAAACAAGGGAGGGTGCGAGGTATAGCTCTTAATAAAGAACGCTTCCAATTCATCTTCACTTATGAACATGATCTTCAGGAAATTTTAGACAAAGGAGTTCAGACGCACAATGAATGGGTTATAGTTCTGGAAAGGTAGAGTCCCAATCCTGCTCCAGATTTTCTCCAATTCATCCCAATATGGGCAGATACGCAATCTACCGGTGGATCATTACACGGAAGCTGCAGTTATGGGGTTGGGAGAGAGGTTAGGAAGCGTTAAGGAAGTAGCTATGGATCTTTCCAAGTCTCAATCCAAAGGCTATGTAAAATTCAAAATTATGTTTGATGTATCCAGGCCTCTTCGACGATCAAAGGTGATTACTCTTCCCTCAGGAGAGCAAACCTCTGTGTCATTTGCATATGAATGGATCCAGAAGCGTTGCTACAATTGTCAGAGATTGACTCATGAAAAGAACAATTGTCCTCTATTGCAATCTCAAGAGCATTCCAACACTACCTCAAATTCTCATAAACAAGCACGCAACAAACAGCCCCCTATCATTACGCCTAAGGATCCCCTCTTTGGTCTTATTCATGAACATCAAGTCACTACCAACAATGACTCTGGAAGACCAAAAATTCCCCCAGCAGTTTTGGAAGAGATGAGAAGATATGATGGTTGATACTAGAGATTATAAAAGTGTTAAAGAAGCTCGTCTTTTAGCATCAATCAAGGAAGCAGAGAAGAACATAATAACTCAAAAGATGGTCTTGAGTTTGGAGAAAGCACCAACTTTTACCAGAGAGTTAGATAAAGGAAAGGGACAAATCTTTAAATTGGACTCAAATTCTGTTTCTCAAACTGCAAGCTGTCAGCAGAGGCAACCAAAACTATTAGAGGAATCTTTCAAAGCCAGTAAAGCAGTCTCTGCTCCTGTTGGAGCCTCAGCTTACAATGAAGAATCGAGAAAAAATACCAACGAAGTGCAGGAAAAGAACCTATTAGAATCTACAACATCATTGTAGCCACTTCGAACAGAAGCAGGTGATTATGGAATCAGAAAAAATAGGAAGTACACAAGGCGCATTCCAAGCTCAAAACCTGCACTACCATCTCAAGACAAGCAGCCAGACTAAGGAAGAGATGAAGACACTACATTGAAAGATGATAATGGCAAAAGGAAAGCACCGGGGACAAACAAAGAGTTGATCTCACTCGCAAAGAGACAAAAAGCATGGATGGTCCCCGGTAAGGGACTGTCCGAGGAGTAATGTCCTTCATCAGTTGGAATTTCCAAGGATTGGGCAAGCCCCAAGACTTGGTAATTCCTAGACTCAGGGAATTCCGCACTTCCATTTTCCCTGAGATCGTATTTCTAATGGAAACAAAAAAAAGTATAATGTTTTAGTAGATATTAAGGCTTGGTTGGGATATGACAGATTATTTATTGTCAATCATGTTGGTTTTAGTGGGGGCTTGGCTTATTTTTGGAAAAGTTGTATGGCTCTAGAATTTTTGTATGTAAGTAAAAACCTTTTGGATGTTCATATTAAATGGGGAAGTCTCAGTTATTATGTTACCTTTGTATATGGTGAACCTGTTCAAAAATTCACACTTGATTTGGGAAAAGCTGCTTCGAATTGGCTCAGGAAGGAAAGATCCGTGGTGTATTCTGGGAGATTTTAATGAGATACTACATAATGAGGAGAAGTTAGGGGGTCCAAGCATAAGTGAAGGTTCTTTCCACCTGTTTACAGAGATGCTTGATCTTTGTGATTTAACAGAACTGCCTTCAGAAGGTAATAGCTTCTCTTGGGGGGGGGGGGGATGGAGGCACAAACTCTGGATCCAAAGCAAATTAGATAGATGCTTCGCAAATAAGAATTGGAGATCTCTTTTTCCAGCAGCTGTTCAAGTTTTTATGGATAAACGCGGGTCGGATCATCGACCAGTTTGGCTCAAGTTGCTCCCTCAAGCTCAATCTTTTAAAGGCTCTTTCAGGTTTGATAAAAGGTTACTGGCAAAGGCAGGTTTCTCTGATTTAATTAAGCAAGCTTGGGTTTCTTCTACTAGAGCTGAAGTGTGTTCAGTTTTGGAAAAAATCAGAACCTGCAGAAGAGTGATTAGCCAGTGGAAGAAAGAAAATAATACTAACTCTGAAATTAAGATCAAAAACCTGTAAGTAGCCTTAGAAACTGCGGAATCTGATCAAAATCCATCTCCATTACAAATCAAAAACCTTAAAGCTGAGTTGATAAAAGCATATAATGAAGAAGAATCATTTTGGAGCCAAACGTGTAGAGAGAATTGGTTGAAGGAAGGTGATACAAATTCAAAGTTCTTCCATGTTACAGTAAAAGAAGCAAGGGCCAGCAAAAGTATTGAATTTCTGATTTCTCTAGATGGTTTAAAGCATTATTTCGAAGCTTCAAAAGGGGAGGCGGCCTCCCTTTATTTCCATAATCTTTTCACTTCTTCTCACCCTGCAATCAACAGACAAAAGTACCAAGGTTTTAGGAAAAAAGTGTCGAAATTTATGAATGAAAAACTAATCAAACCAGTAATAGCAAAAGAGATCACCAAAGATCTATTCTCCATAAGATCAGAAGCAGCACCAGGGGCTGACGGAATGACAGCAGCTTTCTTTCAAGCTTTTTGGGGAACACTAAAACATCAGGTAATTAGTGAAGTGCAGCAGTTCTTTGTTTCTGGATCTTTTCCCCTAGAATGGAACTTCACACATATCAGTTTGATTCCGAAGACAGCTGATGTAATAACCCTCATCTAGACCTAAGAAATATCCAAGAGAAATAAGAGAGAATGGTCAAAGCCTAAGCGAAAAGAACATGGCCGAGAAGGACATATAAGGCCAAAAGTAAATCAAGATGACTCGAGTTATGATAAAATGATCAAAGGAAGGATCCTTTGATTAATTCCTTATTTCAATCTTATTATCAAAAGGATAAATAAGATTAGGCATTGACAAAGGAAAAGTTTAGCCGAGAAAGTTGAATTGCCGAAAAACTATGTTTTCGGTAA
>OVBE01017236.1:0-10533 GCA_900406425.1 Iberis pinnata | reverse complement strand
AAAGTGATGAGTAGTGATATCACGTTTATTATACTTGCATGCATTTGATTATTGCATCGGTTTGCTGTGTGATGATTGTTTTTTTGGGTTTGGGTTGGAATCATTATCTTTATCTATTAATGTTTAGAGATCCCGTTCTTACTAAGTAATCTTAGATTACTTATGATGCTACTTTTATTACAAGTAACCTTAGCGAGACAACCTCTAGCGGGAGCGGTGATCTTAGGACAGCCAATATAGGTGATTTTATGGCTTTTTATAAAACACTAATCTTTAATATGTATTATTTAAAGTGTTACCCAAAACTATATACTAATTTTGTAAACGTTTCAATCATACTATAATTTTCTATAAACCCGAGTTTATAAACGTTTGGTTTACCTTAAATGATATTATCCTTGTCCGGGCTAACACAACGCACGACCTTGGAACGGGTTGAAAAGCCTTAGGCCAAGATCGGGCGGAAAGGTGTTCATAGTTGGATGGCTTGGGTGAATGGATCTTTCTTGGAATCTCGGCTGACCAGCTACGAGCATCACGTAGCGCTTCCGGGCCATCTAGGTCTAACTCCTAATTCCTAGTCCGGTTCGGGGGTGTTACAATCATGGTGTTGGTTCCAATCCCAATGGCGATCGTGACCTAAAGTTGTGAAAATCCAGGAACTGTGATTCCATGAATGCCATGAACATGTGTACCTCTTGGCAAGTCACGTTATCGACCCGACCTTGAAATTATGGGGGCTTGTGAAAATATAAAAAATTGGGGTACTATTTCATGTATTTGTTCTTTAAGACAATATTATTTTTTTATAAAAAATTTGGGGGCCATAAAATCTAAAAAACTATGTAAAATAAAACAAAATACTAGGGGCCAAAGATAAATGTCTCACTGGACTTGGCCCAGGGTCGGTCGTGCTTATCGTCTATATTCAACTTCTTATATTGAGTATCAATATGCTAAAGAGACTGCGTAGGTTGTTCGAGTTGCTGCAAGATCAAGGTCATCTTCTTGTAGTCAGCCAACTATTGAGACCGAGTCATTGCTCTTTTCAACGAGAGCTTCTTGTAAAGAAAATTTAAAGTCGTAATTATAAAAATAAATACTTAGATCGAGAACCAAAAAATTGATCTTAGATGGGGACAGCTGAGTTGAGGCTGAATTACTAACGTTGACTTTTGATATCAATCTTGTTCTTCTTGACCATCTCGATGAGGTTTTCACCATTTAATTTTGGATCTTCCTAATTGTCTTGTTGGGCTGGACCATGACAACAGGGTTTTTCTACGTTGTAGTATAGTGGGGATGCAAGGTTATCAATTCCTATCACACTAACATGTCATTGTAGTATAAATATGTGTCAATCCAAATGGCCGTGATGCTAAACACTCTAGATGCAATTGGAACTACCAATTCAAGCTAGATAAGAATATGAGTTTTTATCTAACAAGTTCTAAACAAATCAAACATGCATGATTGCATGAAGTAAAACAGGAAATGTAAGCAAGCATGCATAAACAAAAGCTAAAGATAGACAACAAGTGAAACGAAAGTAGTAGAGAAAAAACTGGGGTAAAAGCAATCAAAGGGGAAGCAGTTCCTAAGAATGAGGGTAATTGACCAGAGATCCTTCCTGAACTACCTAGGCACCTAACATACCTCAAAAAATGAGTTAATCCCTAGACAGCAGATTCATATGCAACCAAGTCCAATCTCTTGGTAAATGATATCAACCTAAGCAATCACCAGACCTAACTCTTGTTAACCGTACACTACCTAGCATGCATGATGAACCAATCTACTAAAGCCAGTAAGCACCCTAGACATCTAATCTCTTAGGCTAGGTATGCAAATCTCTAAAATCACCATGTTCAGGAATTTTATTGAACACTTTATGGGTGCTGAAATGCCTAATATTAGATTTGAGTTGATCAGAAAGAAATCAGCATGAAGATCAATGAAACATAAGGGATGTAGATACAATCACACTTAGGTACCTCGGAAGAACATGAAATCAACATCAGGCTACCCCCATCCTCAGGAACCTAAGGAAACTACTCACTACGCATGTAGGATGCGAAATCAGAAAAACAAGAAAGTATAACTCTAAGTAAGACATTAAATAAAAGGTCAAACTATGAAAAACAACAAGAACACTAAGTCTAAAAACGTGATAAAGATGATGAACGAAACAAAAGGCAAAAATGCAGGTTATAGAGATGAATATATAATTAAGTTAAAATTAAGTTAGTAACATATCTTAAATTTATCAAATATATAAAATATATAATTTATAATATATATATATATATAATTAAGTTAAAATTAAGTTTATATAATAAATGTTATCATAGATTAAAATTAAGTTAACAATATTAATAACATATCTTAAATTTATAAATATATATATATATTTTTTTATATTAATATTAAATTAACTATTTTATTTATAAAATATAATAAATTTAGAAAATATACGAAAAACATGTTGACGGATTATTGACGAGTTTATGACAGACTTTATCCGTCAATAATCCGTCAGTAATTACTGACTAATATAAATCCGTCAGTAATTACAAACGGTATATATAACGGATGATTTCCATCAAAATGCCATTAATAATGGAATTAGAGTGCTGTCAGTAATATGCATGTTTTCTTATAGTAAATTTTCAACTGATTCATCAACATTAAGATTAGAATAAATCGAATTTTCTTGTTAGGAAAGCTAGCAAACTAATTTTTTTTATTGATATATTTTTTTAATGAACTCCATAATATTATTTACATATTCGTTGAGTTTGGTTTTTGAAAGAAAGAACACATTATCGATCATTTGTAAGACACGAAATTCAATCAATCATTTCTCTCTACTCTTTCTTACGACTCTCTCCTCTCTTTTTTTTACTCAAGTTTATTTATTTATTAATAAATAATTGTACGGTCTAAAATACAAAGACATGTACAAAAATTTGATATACAAATTATTACATAAGCATAAATTTATGTGTCATATGATAAAGAAAATATATCACAATAAGTGAATTGTCACGTTGCTTCCTTACGAGATAAGCCTTACACGTTAACATAAAATTTATTATGTTATTTACTTTCTTCTCTATCTGTCTTCTTCTAATGCGATGTGTATGCCAGTTTGATAATATTCATTTCCAAATCGCATAGAAAAATTCATTGCATCCGATACAAGGTTGAATTATCGACTAATTGTATCATAGTCGTTACTAGCTATTAAAATACACTGATTTTTTTCTAACCTGAAAATCCATGATGGTAACCATATTATTTTTGGAATTGCAATCATTCTCCAATAACCATATAAGAAGTTTTTCCATTTGAAATGAATAATCCTCTTATACAATTTTTTTGTATGTCTGACATGTGCTTCCCATGCAACATAAATAAAATTTTCTAGCGTCTAATCAAGGTGTTGCAGTATTTTCCATTAATTTTCGGCCCAAGTGGTTTTTAAACTTGAAATTTTGTAAATTTTTAGAAGTATCTAGAAAACAAAAAAACGACCATGCATACGCAAATAGAAAACACCGATAGAAGAAAATCATAATGAAGAAATCTTCGCCGAAAAACACTTATGAAGAAACAAAAACACAAAGGCCACACAAGCCATTAGAGAACAAGAAGACATTCTTGTTTAAGTTTCACATAAACCTAAAATTTATCAATAAAAGAAGCAAAATAAATAAAAAAACAAAGAGGTTTGCCGGCCAAGACTGCAAAAAAAGATAGATCCGATTGAAAACTGTAACAAACGCGACTTTAGAAAGTTGAGAGAAAGATTTGCGACAAACGTAGGATTACTCAAAAGTTTCCTTCTTTCTCCTAAATCGTTTCTCTCTCGAATTTCTCTAGCATCATTGTCGGAGACCTGTGGAGGAAAGCGGTTTCAGGCGAGCCCACTCCGGCAGTTCAAGCGTCTCCTCCGTGCACCGCGGCGCCCAGGCTCGTCGGCGATTTCCAGGGCCGGCGAGCTCGCCCTTGCCTCTTCAGACCCTTACCACTACAAATTGTCTCCATTCTCCGTTCATACAGGTTCACCGTCTCAGAGCCTAGGGTGAAACAGCTTCCATGGCGGGTCTACTCGGCCAAGTAACCAGCGACGCCTTAGCAAGGGAGACGCCGAAGCTACGAGAAGAAGAACTTCAAGGCGTGATCTGGGTTTTCTCTATTGGCAGAAAAAGAGGTGGTTGAGTCACGGCGGAGATACGGGGACCATCTTCGCGGCGAACCCCCCCTAAACCAAGCCCAAAGGTAGGCTGATCCGTCCCTGAAGCTCGCCATAAATCTACTCTTTTTCCTCCGATCCCGGTGTGGCGAAGTTCACAGACCAGATTCTCTCTCCTCTCTAAAAGTTGTTGATGTGGGAGATGGTGATGATCGTGGCAGTCATCGCCGCTTATGAATGCGCCATCGGGTCGTCAGAGGTGTGTTCCAGCGGGTCTTGCATCTTAAGTCGGTGGCGTGTCTGCTTAGGATTTTCCTTTGCATAATTAAGATTTTCATGGTCTTCAATTTGGGCCCAAGCTATTTTGGATTTCTGACAGTCCTCTCAGAATCTGTTTTCTTTGAATTGTAAAGTAAATATTTTTGTTTTGTATTTTGGGTTTGAGGTTATATTGGACATATATCTAGAAATAATAAAATTAAACCATTTATAAAGAAAATTGCGGCTTTTAAAAGTCATTTTTACGACACTCTCCTTTTTTTTATATCCTCTCAAATAGTTTAATATTATTTTAGTTATTACTATCCAAATACTTTACGGATATATTCAATTATTATTATTCTTATGATAAAACGATACTCTACTTTTAACAAAATATAAAATGATAGTCTATTATAACATTTATGTCTTCAGGTTTCTGGACCCATCGATTTATATACCTTTATCCAAGTTCGCAGTTAGAAAAAAAAATATATATATATATAATACTGGATCGATGTGTTTTTTTTAATATGCAAACCAACATTTGTGTAAGTTATAGTATATTCTACCATCTTTATTCTTTTTCAACGATGATAGAATGTCAGACAATTTTCAATATACAATCCAGGTATATAATATATAGGTGACAAAAACAATAGAATAAAAATAAACACACAAGACAAACACAACCAAATTACATTATGTCGGTTATGTGTAAACCGATTTTTAGAAGAAAACCACACCAGTCAATCTAGAAACTCTCAAACTCTCCCGACACGAGGCCTATCTCCGGCGACTGTTTCTCCGACTCCGACGTGAATTGCTCCGGTGCACAATAACTGAGTACCACTCACAATTATCGTCAAAACTTCAAGAGTTCTCTGCACCAAAAAAAACAAATATTGCAAATTCACATTATGTTAAAAAAAACTCAATTGAATGAAAAGAGAGAGAGTAAAAGCTCACTAGATTTGCTTCTGTCCAGCCTATGTGGATCTCTTTACAGGCCAATCTGCACCAACGTTAAACCGGTTAATTAATTTTGTGCTTGGTAAAATTGAACCGGAATGTAAGCCCGGTTTGGTTTAGTTCGGTATAAGTATGAGGTTTACCCCATGGCAAGGAGAGTGAGAGACCAAGAGATGAGAGAGGAAGCTGCGGCGGAGTGGAGATTAGGAGAATCCCATTGAAGAACGTTCATGATTCCGGTGAGTGAAGTCGCCATTCCGACGACGCCGGCGATCAAAGAGAATATTACGAAAAAACCAGTTGCCATGTTACCCACCGGAAAGAATATCGGGAAGATCTTTGCCGGAAGAGACAGCACCGATGCTGCCACCACAAAAGATTGAAAAAAAATGTTGGATTGAGTAATTAAAGGGTCAGTTCAGGTTAATTACCAGACTCGAGAGCTCTCTCGATGCCGTGATTAACAGCCCACGAAGCGATGGCGGTGACGACTAAATATAGACCAAGATTCAGCATCAGAAGCATGAAAGCTGCAGACTTTGATCCTCCTGAAACCATGTCTACAATATTCTCTGTGTTTTCCGACAAACGATTTAAAAGACTTGTCCTTTTTCTCCGTGGGATAATCACATGACTGTCTATGTATGAATATATATATTTATCAAGTTCATAGGAATACAAAGTTTCTTCAACTGAAAGCAATGTTTTTAATTCTTTTCTTTGTCCTTAACTTTGGGCAAAGAATCAAATCCAAAGCTTTTGTTTTTTTGCTGTCTTCTAACAAAAAGAAGAAGAAAAGAATGAAGAAATCAAAGCCCTTATTCCAAGAAAATCTGTCAGGCTGAAACTTTTCCCGGAAAATAAACAGAGAGAAAACAGATAGCTTCTTTGGTTTTGTTCTTGCATAAAGTTCAAACCAAATAAATAACGAATATATTTCTACATTGTTATTAGTCTTGTTGCAAAACAAAGAATCATATTTACAGCTCTAATTCAGAGCTTTGGGAATTTTGCAGGATGATGGTACATTAACCCTCAAGCATATTCAAGGCCAGCTCGGCTAGCGAATGTACCGTTCTGCTATGACGACTCAGACCAACTGTACCAGAGAAAACATCGAAGTTCTCGACCTCTGCTGTAGTTTCCAGAACCTTCTCAAGCTCTTTCTCTAGACCCAACTCTCTAAACACCCCTACATCAGTCTCCACGCCATCTTCCATCATCCAAACCGCCAGCTCAATTGTAAATCTCCTTATTCTTGGAACCTTAATGGTCGGCTTGTCGTACTTTTTCAGAATTGAAACCAAAGAGTTTGCCAGTTCGTGCCTCTTGATACCCGACTCCATGAAAAGACACCTCGAGTCTTCCAAACTCATGAATCTAAACACTTGTGCTGCTAATCCCAACATCACTTCTTGTAGTTTGTTGTTTTCTGATGTTATTAACTTTAAGACCGTTGGTGCTGCTGCTTTAATAAACTTCAGGTCATGAAAGCATTCATCCCCAGAGTATAAGCACAAGTTTCTCAGCACTCTCGCAGCATTCACACATATCGAAGGAACTTCAAGTGCTTCCACAAGTCTTCCCATAACCCCAAGCCTAAGAACATGTAAGCAGTTGCTCTTGCTCTCCAACACAAGCATTGCTATTGCTTCTCCTGCAGCAATCCTCACACATCCCTCATTCCTGTCATCTACATGTATTTCCTGTTTAAAGAAAATGTTGAACAACTCTTTTAAAACACCACCTGTTCCCCCAATTCTTTCCCGAGCTTCTGTCTCAAGCGCAAGGTTTGTTAAGATCCCAATCCCGAGCTTCTGCAGCTTTGGGTACCTCGCTCCGTGTCTCAGCACATCCCTCACGTTGCTAACTGTGAAAATGATCTCTGAGATCTCTCTCCGGAGGCATTTCCCTGTGTTACCGGTTGTGCTGGCTAACATTTTCACCAGCTGCAGTGACCGTTTCAACGTCAGAACCTGTGACCTGGCAGCATCTGCATCCTCATCCCTCAATAGAACTTGATCCACGTGTGTGAAATCAATTATCTTCGGGAGAAGACCCCTCGTGTTGCCGAGTTTTCCACAGTTGTCATGATCTTTGGCTAATTTCTTCAAAATCAGGAGACCCAAATTGTTGAATCTCCAGAAATCGTAGTGTAGAGTATGGTCGTGGAACAATTTTTTCTCTCCAATCTCATCGGGAGCTTCACATGATGATCTTGTGTTCTCTAATAACGATGAAATTGATTCCATTGCCCCAGAGATCCCAGCAACTCTTAAAGAGTTCTGCTTTTTGCCAGCTAGTTTCGATAATATCTCCGCTGCTGATCTCCTAATCTCTTCCTCTTGCAGATCTTTCCAGTTCAGCATCTCCACCAGCCTAGTGACAAAAAAGTGAAGCTACACTTTAAATACTTCCTCGATTCATTTCTCTGTAAAAAACTTAACATTTCGGATTTAAAAGACCAAACCTTTCGACAACCGGAAAGTTAATTCCAATCTTCTCAAGTGTATCCTCCGAGTATCGTTCAGCCACTGCAAACTGCCTGAGAATCCTGGCTCCAATGAGCTGTTCATCAGAAGAGTTGGATCCCAAGAGATCCATACCAAAGCTGACTATGTCCATCTTGAGACCATCAAAGATACTCCCATAGACACACTTGGAGTAAGAATCATAGAAAAACCGCTTGATTGAGACCAAACCAGTAACCCCAAACTCACACTCCCTTGTCACATTCTCAAGCAAGTTACAAACACTGACTTGCCACTCCCAGTAAGCTTTCTCAGCAAGAAACAGCATAGCCTCGGCAAAGGCAAGCGAGTAGAATATGTTGAGAGCAGACTGTCTGTTCCTCTTATCCGTGTCTCCTTTGTGTACATCTCCATAATTGTGCGTAATGAGCTTATAAGAAGACAAAGCCACACAGGCCGTTGCAGAGAGAAGTTGGAGCCAGTAGAGAAGCCGACTTACTATACTGGAGAGGAAGAACCATCTCGCGTATGGAAGGAGAGGTACGTCTGAGTTTCCCCACGTCTCCAACGTCGATTCTCGAGCGATGCAGTCTCTTGTTGTCGTCACTTCCCTCGATCGGCTTTTAAAGATCGATTCGCTACAGAGAAACAGCAAAATGATTCGTCATCCAGTGTAAACCCTAATAAGGAAGAAAAGCTGATTTGATGATGCAAAACTGGGGAGAAAACCTGAATTGTTTTAGGTTTCTAAGAAGGGAGGCTGAGCTTGATCGGAGAGCGCGAAAGCTACTGATGCCAACGCCGGCGACGGTCCACGTGGCTTGGTGCTGCCACTCGAGCTCATGGCTTCGACTGAAGATTCTAGTACCTTCAATTAGGAGAATGATGGTGATGAACCAGAAATCGGAACCGTCGAGTGTGATGGCGAAGCCGCCGAGAAGAACCACCGTTGCCCAGATAAATCCTAGGGTTCCGATTCCAGTGGCAGTTTTCTCAAGAATCGCGAGTTGTAAAGCGAATAGCGTTAGCTTCTTCTCCGGGGCCACGACCGTCGATTTTCTCTGAAACGCAGTCGCGGATGAGACAGAAGCTACGTCTGCGGTTTCGCCGCTATATCCTTTCTCAATGCTGCTTCTTAAATCAAAAACGGTGTCGTTACCTCTAGTTTCCTCTAATTTCTGAAGTTCTGATAACTATAGTATACAAAAACATTAACATTTTGTACCTATTTAATAAAATTTAGTAACAAAACATAATTTAAAACTTTTAAACAATCTAAACTCTTGAGGAAAAAAAAAAAACAATCTAAACTCTTTTATTTTGTTCAACTCTTTATCTGTAATCTGTTGATTTTAGTGTTAACGA
Organism: Iberis pinnata; assembly: GCA_900406425.1. Taxonomy (NCBI): domain Eukaryota; kingdom Viridiplantae; phylum Streptophyta; class Magnoliopsida; order Brassicales; family Brassicaceae; genus Iberis; species Iberis pinnata. Next base: position 1,269 of record OVBE01017236.1, on the reverse strand, counting down.
ATATGAAGAGGACGTTTACAAAATTATTAGGGTTTTTTGTCAATTATTAAGTTATCAATATTAATTAAATAGCTTTTCAAGAAAATATAAACCAAAAACAGCTAAAATACGAAGTCAGAAATTAATGCGAAACAAACCTGCAAACGAATGCTTCGATCTTCTTCTTCTTCTTCTTCAAACTTTCTTGAATCCATTAAAAGAACCTTTTGGTCTTTATTTACGCGTTCAATATGTATCTTTTCTTTCTTGGCTTTGTTTGAATAGTAATAACTTGAGGAGTTGTTGATGATGCAGAGAAATGAGGAAAGCGTGATTTTACATTCCACATTTATATAAATGGATGTTATATATATAAAGAGAGAGAGAGGCAAATAGGCAGAAGGAGTAGAGAGAAAGTCTGGAAATTAGCTAAATAACGCAAGCGAAAATGTACAAGGAAGTATAACTTTAAGATAATTGTTTTAAGTTTACATTTAACCAACAACAACAGAAAAAGCGATTTCTGACATAGTATATACTTTTAAAAGGTCATATTCACTTCCTAAAGGTAGAAAATTGTTGTTTGACAAAAAAAAAGAAGCCATGTCTCCTTTCTTTTTTCTTTTTTACATTCACCATCCATAATACATATACTGATTGCTTGCTTTAAGCAAAAATAAAACAACATTAATTACTGTAACATCTACTTTCTTTTATAATCTAATATGATCGTGCGCCTAAAAACAAGAACCTAATTAATATGATCAGTCATTGTCCTTATATCAATAACTGTTTTTTGTTTTCCTTATCGCCCGGATGATTTTTTACTAATCCTAATATTTTAGTTTTTTTAACATAAATATTGGAACTAGGTGGGCCTTCCCCAAACTTTGTAATTAGAATTTTTTTTTTTTTGTCACTTGTCGTCTTTATTGAAACCGAGGAATTACAACACACACAAAATAACACACAAAATAAGTATCTAACAAACAAGCCAGAAGCCTGCTATGTCGACTAAGAAAGCTCGACACTAGCTGGAGCCAAAAGCCTGAAATGCCAACTGAGGAAGCTTGACATTCTCAGGAGCCAGAGAAAGAAAACAAAAAACAAAAGGCGAAGCGAAGACAAAGACCCAGCAAAGGCACGAAAACGACATCCACAGGGACCAGAGAAGCGCCGCGAGAACCACCAGAAATGCCCGACCCAAAAGCGAAGCTCATACAGAAGACGACACCCAAAATCGCCCAACAATCCAATACAACTACCTCAAGCTTGAAGAACCGGAGACGA
>OVBE01017235.1:0-10534 GCA_900406425.1 Iberis pinnata | reverse complement strand
GAGGTGGTTGAAAGAGAAAGGATTTACTTGGAGCGTATACAACGAGCTCGTCCGAGATTTATGGAAGCAGTTCTCCGAAATATCAAGGGTGTAACAAGAATTGGAATATAGAAATAAGCATATAAATAAGAGTAGACTTGCATTTAGAAAAGACAACTCGTTTATGACTTGATTCTTGTTATAAAATCTCATTCACATTTCTTACAATCTTTCAATATGTCAATCTATTCAATAATTCACTAAACAGTGGTTATTAGTTTTGAAAAAGGAGAAATGAAATCTTATAACTCTCCATTTACTGATATAAATTCGATTGTGGAAATTCATACTCTAAAGATTTTGTACAGTGAAAGAGTTTATGCTTAACGTCTCACATTGTCATTAAACCATTGCATTATCTTGCCTAATAGACGGTCATTATCATAGTTATGAACAATTTTCAGAACACCTTTTTGGATTATAAAGAGATCATATATAGATCTATGACAAAAAAAAGTGTTTTAGTCGANTGACAAAAAAAGTGTTTTAGTCCACAAGTAAATACAACAATAAGAAAGAAATGCTGTTGTATTTTATTATGTTTACATAAAGAAATGTTTACTTATGTATCTAGATAACCGAATCCTACTTCTCTACTAGTCTCTTATTCTCAACACTAATTAACGAAATTAAATGACAAACAAAACATCCACAGATATCTTATTTTGTCCTAAACTCATTGTAAGTAAATACTAGTAACAAATTTCGGAAATAGAAGTCCATATGCATTCAAAGGCCTCAAACTCAAACCTATCATTATTACTAACCCTTTTCACAGGCCAACTCACATCAAACACCTCAATCCCATCATCTCCGACCGGGAAAATTGATCCTGGAATACTCCAATCAAGGGAGGTTAAGATCATACTCTCCTTCATCCATGGGAACTCGAACACTCCAAAACTCTCCTTCTCGTCAATCAAATGTATCCGTTTGTTTTTCTTCATCATATGTTCATCAATTTTCTTTCTTTTAGGAGTTGTAGACGAACCCTCCATCNAAAAAAAAAAAAAAAAAAAAAAAGACGTAGTGAGAGAGAGAGAATGAAGAAAATTGCAATTATAAATACAGAAAAATGGGAGGAGAGGGAGTCACGCCTTCTTACCCGTACACATATGTCATTTAGCATTTCAAACCAAAAACCTCTTTGTGCTGTTTTCGTGCTTTCCTTCTTTTACGTTCTCTTTTCTCTCTCTCTCTCTCTCTCTCTCAACCACACAAGCAACTCAAAACGTTAGGAGATCCATCAGTGAATGAANGTGCTGTTTTCGTGCTTTCCTTCTTTTACGTTCTCTTTTCTCTCTCTCTCTCTCTCTCAACCACACAAGCAACTCAAAACGTTAGGAGATCCATCAGTGAATGATATGGACATTTAAGAATCATACGGCTATTTTTAGTATCTTTTATTTCACTCACTTATGTTGATAAATATATATCTAGAAACATATTTTAATCCTACCTTTTTTTTATAGATTTTTTAATTTATTTTAATTAATTATGTTTCTTATGTGGCATCACCACAATTTTACAGGTTTTTTTAAATTATCTTTAAACTTCTGATTTTCTTATGTAAAACCCATAATTTTCAAAGTTTTTTAAATATGTTTAAACTTCTAATTTTTGTTTTCCTTATTAAATTAATTAATTTAATGATATTCATCTCGAATAAGAAAGTTTGGATATCCACTTATATTTGAATATATTCTATATGTTTTATTTTTCATATGTTTTTAATTGAAAATAAAAACTAATATTTTTTTTACATATGGAATGATTTAAATTTTTAAAATTCGGATATGTATTACATAATCCATTTTTTATATAAAAACTCACACCAAATACAAAAATGAGTAGTGGACTAATAACACCGTTCATCTCCACCGGCGATGGCCTCGCCCCCGCTTGGTCCTGGTCCTAGTGCTGCTACTCTCCCTGACGCTGCTACAGCGGTGGCTAATCCTTCCATGTCTTCGTCTCCCCCTGCTCGTGATATTTCGCAATAGACCAATGTCTCTAGTTCTCTTAAGTGGAGTTGGCTTATTGATCCTTACAGAGCTGCGCTTCAATTAGGCGTTTACTCCACAAGATGTGACTCGTGTTAATGGCACAAACTCGGTCTCAATTCCTATTTCTATTCGATCACACTCATTGCCTCTTTGGTCGAATTATTTTGTAGGTTTTTTCTTTGGTGATGCACCGAGTATCGGTAAAATCCACACCACTGTTAACCGGCTTTGGAACCGTGATGGTTCCCAGACCAAAATTGATGTTGAAGTACTTAATGCCGATAATGTACTCTTTTGTGTTGATGTTGCCGATGTTTGATTCAGAATTTGCCAGAAAAAATATTGGCATATTGATGATGTTCTTCTTGTTGATCAAGAATGGTCACTTTCACAAGCGCATGCAAAACCGGAGTTATCCTCTATGCTCCTTTGGTTTGATTTTCATAATTTTTTGGATTACTATTTTCTCGATAAAGACTAAAGTTTTTTGGTGACATTGTAGGGGATGCTCAGAAGCTTCACCCCAAGACAGAAAAGTGTATGCGCTTAGATGTGGCTCGCTTAACCTTGATGCTCCCTTGCTCAACACCATTGAGCTTGCTGGTGAATCTACTCTTGTCACTATTACCTACCCTTGGTTGCCTAATAAGTGTACAACATGTACTCAATGAGGACACAAAGTTGTGGACTGTCATAAGAAACAATCACCAAAAGACTTGAGTGGAGAGGCTCCTCACACGTCGGCACCTTCCACTGTTGCTACTCCTGCCCACTTCATTTACTCAATCACCTGACTGAGTTACAACATCTGTTACGTCAGTCATCGCTTCATTAATGGACCGTATTACACCTATTGAAGTGAATTATATCGCATCTAATGCTTCTCAATCTTCCGCCTTACCTGACATGACCATTGCATCTTATTACTCATGCTCTTATTACTCTTCCTTCTACTACTTCTGCTATTAATCAAGATTTAACTAACATTGTCTCTTCAGTTGTTACAGGTGCGGTTCTGACTTCTAATCCAGGCAATGCAAACTCCCAGGCCCTTCTTGACTCGCATAATCCAGAGGACATCAACTTTGTACCTTTAATGGATCATGCTCTTGAGCTCGTCGATCAATCCTCATCCGATGTTGACCCAATGGATCACGTAAAGGATTCTGAGGCTTCGGCTAGTGTTGCCACTGAAACTGCGTTGGGGTGGTCCACTGTCACACGCCATGCTTCACAATCTCCTCCCAAATTGCCCTCTCCCAAGTCGGATCCATTACAGTTTCCTCATTCCCGATTATTTGTTTTAGAGAATAGTGATGATGATGATGACAAAGAGGAAGGTCAAATCTCCAAGAATAAAATGGCTCCCGTTAATGAAGTATAGCTCGGGTCTTGCTATAGCACATGGGCTAAGCCTAATCAAGATACTCGTTTTCATGTAGCCTCTCGGAAGGCGCCTAAGCAGTCTAATCTTCATCACAAATCATATGTCTCGTCAAGAGACATTAAATATCATGTCGTTCTTCACATGAAACACTAGAGGGTTTAATGACCCTCTTAAGCATAATTTAGTCCACCAATGGATGCTTTCTTCTAAATCCCAATTTGGATGTTTTTTTTGAAACTCGTGTCTTGGCTCATAATTTTACTCGTGTCTTGCAGGCTACTCTCCCAGGTTGGAGTGCTATTTATAACTATTTTACTAATCATCTTGGCCGTATTTAGGTTTGTTGGAAGGATGGAGTTATCGTCACACCGATCCTCACCACTTCTCAACTCATTACCTCTTTAGTCACTCTTGAGTCAGGTGATATTGTTCTATTTCTTGTGTATATGCCTCGAACTTTCAGGTTGATCGCATCAAGCTTTGGTTGTATCTCCATGAAACCCATCGTATATGTGGCTCTACCTCATTTCCTTGGCTCCTCTTTGAGGATTTTAATGAATATTATCCCACTCAGAGAACTCTCATCCTACTAGTAATTCTCGTCAGATAGGCATGTTGGAGTTCCAGGACTTTGTTACGCAATGTGACCTCACTGATCTTGCTTATGTGGACCTCGGTTTACTTGGTCAAACAACAAGGAGTTTGATCCTATTGGGAAGAAGTTGGATCGTGTCCTCATCAATGCTGCTTGGACCTCAACATTTCCTTGTTCTTACATTACGTTTGAGGCGAATGGAGTCTCCAATCATGCCCGTGGAATCGTCCACCTCTCTACCCCCTTTGTCTCTTATTCGTAAGCTTTTCAAGTTTAATAATTACATCACTAATCATCCCTTGTTTTTGCAGGTTGTTGGCGATCATTGGCGTTCCACTGTCCCACTCTTTCACTCGCGCCTTGCTCTTCTGTTGTTTCACACCAAATTGAAGAATCTCAAGCCGTTAATGCGGTTGATCAACCAAACTGTATATGGGGATATGCTTGGTCGTGTTAAAGCTGCATATGCTGAGCTTTGTCGATGAAAAAACCAAGCCCTTCTAGTCTCCTCTGCATTGTCCCTCTCGGCTGAGCACGAGGCTAGTCGGACATGGTCTCATTTAAAAAAAAACTCACGCTTTTTCCATAGAGTAGCCACCTCTCGAACATCCCATAATACAATCAAGCAGTTGGTTTCGAGTTCAGGGGATGTCATTACCAATTTACCTACTTTCAAAGAAGTTGCAGCCACTCACTTCCGAGACTTATTACAACATCAGCCAGATCTTGATCGCCTACCGCAACCACTCACTGATCTGTTCACATACTGTTTCCCTGATGATATAGCATTGTCTCTTTGCCTGCTGATTTTAGGTCATGAGGTCAAAGCCACTTTATTTGTTATGCCATCCAACAAATCCCTGGGTCCTGATGGCTACACAACATAGTTTTTTATCGCAACATGGTCGGTTATTGGTGAATATTTTGTTATGGCGGTCGAGTATTTTTTCGTATATGGTTTCCTTCCCCATAATGAATGCAATGCTGGTTTCGTTGATCACAAAACCGACAATCCGAGTACTACCAAAGACTATAGACATATCTCCTGTTATCATGCTGTCTACAAAGTCATCTCAAAAATCCTGGCCAACCATCTTAAGCTACTCCTCCTAGATGCCATAGAGCCTAACCATAGTGCTTTAATAAAAGAACTTCTTTTGCTGTAAAACGTTATGCTTGCCACTGAGCTTGTCAAAGATTACCACTGCCCTTTTGTCTCTACGCGTTATCCATTGAAATTAGACATCTCTAAGGCTTTCGACACTATTAATTGAGATTTTATTTTATCTGCCTTACAAGCTATGCATTTATCGGAGTGTTTCATTCACTGGATTCAACTATGCATCTCTACAGCGACGTTCTCAGTTTCCGTAAATGGTGAACCGACTAGGTACTTCCCGAGCTCCAGACGCATTCGACAAGGCTATGCTCTCTCTCCTTACCTCTATGTAATTGCAACTAATGTTTTATTTAAGCTCCTAAACGCAGTTGCATCTACAGGTGTCTTTGGGTATCACCCTCGATCTCAAGCGAAAAATTTCACCCACCTTTGCTTTGTTGATGATATTCAGGTCTTCACAGATGGCACCTACTCATCCCTTGCGGGTGTAATTTGTATTATGGATGTTTTTGGCAGGGCTTCGGGAATTTCAAAATCCTCCATTTTTACTACAGCTAACCCTTCCTCTTGTTTAGTTGGCTCTATTGCAGATCTTGACATCAAATTAGAGGCATTGCCGGTTCGTTATCTAGGGCTGCCTCTCACCATAAAGAAACTTTCCCGTGTTGGCTACGCGCCACTCATTTACCGTCTTCGACTTAAGATGACTAATTGGTCTACAAAGCTCCTCTCATACGCTGGTCGTTTGCAGCTGATGAAATCAGTCATTGCTAGTACTGTCACTTTTTGGCAGTCTGCCTTTCGGTTCCCAAATGTTGCATCAAGGAGATAAACAACTTATGTAGTAACTTCTTGTGGTCGGGTTGTCCGACTAAGCAGCATATGTCAAAGCTTGATTGGGATGAAGTTTGTAGACCAAAAGTAGCGGGTGGGCTTGGTATTCGTAATTTTGAAGACACATCTCGAGTTTTCTCTTTGTCCATTATTTGGCGTTTGCTTTCTGGCACCCCCTCGGTTTGGGCTAGTTGGGTCAATCGCCATCTCTTGGGTGATTCGTCTTTCTGGGATGTTAGCACCACTTTACAAATTTCATGGATATGGCGAAAGCTCCTCCATTGTCGTACCATAGCTGCAGAGTATTTACGGCTCACTCTACGGGACGGTACCCGTTCCTCCTTTTGGCTTGAGAATTGGTCTTCACTTGGGGCTCTTATTTCTATTGCAGGTGATCGTGGCATTCATGAGTTTAGGATTCCTAAGAATGCTAACGTTGCTAGTGCTGCTACTTCCAACACTTGGCGCATTTTCTCCCCCATTCCAGCTTTACGTCTTCTTCACGTGCAACTAACAGCCTTACCTCCACCTGACGTTCGCACCGGAGCGGATATTGTTCTTTGGAAGCATGGCATAGACGTATTCAATCCTTTCTTCCCCTCATCTCGTAATGGCAGCATCTAAGTATATCTTACCCCTCTCAACCCTGGTATCGCACTATCTGGTTTTCAAGGTCGATACTTCAGTATGTTTTCATCTCTTGGCTTGCTGTTATTGATAGGTTACAGACGAGTCATCATATATGAGGTTGGGGGAATCACCAACCGTGTCTCCTATGTGACGAACCTGATGAGACTCGTGACCATTTATTCTTCGCCTGTCCGTNGTCGATACTTCAGTATGTTTTCATCTCTTGGCTTGCTGTTATTGATAGGTTACAGACGGGTCATCATATATGAGGTTGGGGGAATCACCAACCGTGTCTCCTATGTGACGAACCTGATGAGACTCGTGACCATTTATTCTTCGCCTATCCGTACACATTTACCCTCTGGTCTGATCTAACTTGGCCTATTCTTCGTCAGAGGCTCAACCCTTGCTGGACCCATAAGCTCATCAGTCTTCGGCACCCGTCTCACTCCCACCTTGAACAAGCTCTTCTCCCCTATGTTTCCAGACTACAATTTACAAAGTCTGGCGTGAACGTAACAATCGACGCCATGCTTCTCCACCACATGCCCATCCCTATCTCTGTCGCCTAATCATCAACACGATCACCAATCGTCCAACCAGTCTCCATTATGGGCCTGCATCACCATACCATTCTCTTCTCCATCGTTGGCGAGGCATTCACGACTGCTAGTCATCATTGTCTCTTCTCTCCTTTTAGTTCTAATTGTACAAATCTTCTCTTCTTTAGGTGGTGCTTAATGGTTTGTACTCTTTTTCCTGATACTAGTTTTATCCACTGGATTTTCTAGTATCAGGTTTTAATGAGGCACCATTAGGCACACTCCAGACCTTTGGGCCCTAAACTCGACCAACTTTCTTTCTGTTTATTTCTCCATTCTTTTCATTTCTTTTGTACATATGACTTTTATCTAGTTTAATTAATAAATTTAACATTTAATCAAAAAATGTAGTAATGTACTTCATAACATAATTTTTTTGTCACATTCATCTTTGGACCACAATGGGCATAACAAAAAAAGTTAAAGTAAATGTTTTTATTTTTCAAAATATAAAATTTAATTAAATTTATGAACATGATAATAAATTTAACTTTAAAAACTTCAACATGATAAAAATAGAATATAGTTTACATTTGTAGTGATGAAAACTTTATGTTAATAATATTTTTAATTTTCACTATATTAGAAAATATATTTATCTTTTATCATAGATTTAAATTTAAACTATCAACAATAATTTTTATATTTATCTTTGAACATTATTGCTTTACTATTTCCATATTTATTTTGTTAGACTTCATTTAAAATTGTTAGCTTTCATGTTTTTATCATTTAAGATTTATGTTGTTAAGTGAGTTTTGTTTCCTTAGTAAGATGTTGTTTCTTTCTTGATTTAATTTTGTATACGTGAAATGCATATAAATTTAACATATTGTTGAGACCGGGTTTGTTACTTTGGTTAAAGCTCGGTTAAAAGTTTTGCTGAATATGGATTATCAATTCAGAAAAAAATTATGGACTTCAGCCTCGTGAGCTGAAAAGGCCCAGAAACCCAAAATTGACCTAACTCAGAAATAATTGGTTATTATCAGTAAAAAAAGATCCTTACAAATTAGGGGATGAATATATAATCACATATATGATTCTTGACAAAGTATAAATACCCTAATCCTATGATCTTATTAATCATTCTGAACTTGTATCACAATAATTAATATTAACATAATTCGACCTGTAAATTATTTACGGACCTTATCATTCATCAATTCGTAGACTTAGGTGATGTTCAAATTTGACAATTGGCTCATGAAAGATTAATATATAAACTATATGGAAAAAGAATCAATAAGAACTCCAAATGTCGACGAAACTAGAGATACCAGTTAGACTACTCCAAGAAAAACTCTTTCAAGTCCTAGAATGATTATGATGGTAGTTTTTGGAAGCTAATTTTGTGCATTTTGGAAGAATGTTGATGGAACTTATGATGTTATACTTTAATATCTCTCGAGTCCTAAAATGATTATGATTGTGTTTTTTTTTCTTTGCATTTAGTTGTTAAGTGTAAACTCTAAAAAAATCTTACCATGTCTGCTACAAATGCTCATAATAAAGATCTAATGCTTGGTAAGGTTCAAATATTTAAGAACGTTATTGAATTCAGAAAGATATTAAAGTAAACTCAGGGATTTACACGTTGCTTTGATCAAAGTGTTAGTTTTTATATGAGCTTTTGTTTTAATGGCTCATATTTGGATTCAAATTATGGAATTTTGATCTTAAATAAGAATCTAATCTTTTCTTAGTTTGTTGCTTTAACAAATTAGTTGTAAGTTCGATTTTTCGTCTTTCTTTTTTTTGTTTATCAAATTAAGACAGTTTGAATCAGTTTTTGTGTTTCTTTCTTGTTTATTCAAATCATTTACTCATATATATATATATACTTAAATGTTTAAAATCAAAATCCTAGTAGCTATGATTTGTAACCATTTCACTTTCTTTTGTTAATATGCAGTTTCTCTGACACTATAAAGAAAATTCAGAGACTGAAACCACTCCTGATGAAATTCTATCAATGGTTAAATCATTGGCTTAAACAGCGCTGCTATGAGGTAACCGGTGATATGCTAAGAATGAATATGAAAATCTAAGATACTTCTGATGTTTCTCATCTCAGAAAAGCAGCAATACTATACGACATGGTAAGTTTTCAGTCTTATACCATGCTTATCTCTTGTCTCTTTGAATACTTGTTTTCATGGTCTTCTTTTGAACTATGTTTCTTACTTGTACTTTTGATTTCTGCATTTGAAGGCTTTCCAATTAAGTGACATGCTAAATACGTGTTTTTCTGCAATCATTATTTTCATTGATGTTATACGTTTTGTAATTTGGTTGTTTTATGTTTGGGCCAATGATGAATGATGTTTATCGCAAAGCTGCAGTAGTGATCAATTCCTCGAGGAGATTTAGTTAAACCTAGGACTTGAAACAACAAGATATAAAGGAAATGAAAAGAAAGATCAAAAGCGATGCGCCCAAACCCAGGTAATATTAGTCGATTATTTATTTTTCCGAAGGTATAGCATGTTCTTTTTATCAAAACAAAACTTAAAATCAATTTAATAGAAACTTAATTTTTGTTTGGCAAAATAATTTTATTCCCGCTTTAGTTTCGTTAAGCAGTGTATAAGTTTTAGGATTTCCCTCGTATTTTTAACACCATAAATTTCACACCTTCTATATAAAGATTATAGTAGTCTTCTCTTTAACCCTCAAATTGCAAAAATCAGTTTTTCCTATATTTCTTAATATTAGAAACAAAATTTATTGTTCTTTGAATTTTGAATTATTGGCTCTCTATTTTAATCACTTATTTGTTCATGATAGAAACGACTTTCTTGTTTATGTGTCTCATTTTTCATTTGAGTTAGAAAAATAATTTCATTCTTCACTAATTTGCTCGTTTTTTTAATTGTGTACAAATCGTCTTATGTAAGATATGATTTTTATTAACCTTTTAACGTCTTATGTATGATATGTTTTATTATGATCCTTTTAAGAATCTAGTTATTTCTTTATTTAAGAAACAATTTTTCTATTTTATGAAATTGGCTTTGTGAGTTAAGTAGTCCAGCAAGTCCTATAACGTGAGGGAAACCCCTTGTTAAGTGAAACCCAAGGACCCTATGTAATGTTGTCCTGCAAAAAGGAGAACAAAAAGAGTCAAATGAAGCTATATCACATTATATATATCAGATAATTGTAAAGGACTGTTGATACCAGGTTTAGCACCTGCCCTGAAAGCCCATTTCGACTCAAGGTCCAGCTGGACGCCGATGTGACGAAGAGAAAGGGCCCAGAAAGACGAGAGCTATATGGGCCGACCTGACGAGCTGGGCCGTCCAGCTCGTGGCCCAT
>OVBE01017234.1:0-10534 GCA_900406425.1 Iberis pinnata | reverse complement strand
GTTACATCAGCTAAATAACATGTTCAAAAAGAAGCTGATGAAATATCCTACAATTAAACTTTACATTCAAAAGATATCAGTAACATAGCCGAATACTAGGTCCACTAAAGGTTGGATCTCCAAAATATAGTAGTTGCAATATATCTTCTTAAGCGTCCATGTCAACTTGGATAACATATGGTACGGTTGATGATATGTCCGCTTCTTCGGCTAATTCCTTCTCGTTCCCGATATTTCTTCTCTTAGCTCTACTTTCTGCCGTCTATCAAAACAAATGAAAAAGTATAGTGAAACTCAAAGCCACACAACCAATCAAATTTAAGAAAACATATACGTGTCTCACGAGGACACCTTCTTGAATTATGTCCTTTTTCACCATAAAGACCACAATGCAATTCTGTTCCTTTATGATATACAAATCTTGCCATTTTGATGTCAAATAATACTCGGATACATAGTCTTCAACCTCAAATCATTCTCCCGAATTGCAGAAACAACATGACGACAAGGGATACCTGTTAAATCCCACTTTCTACATGCACAAGAACGCGTTGTCAAGTTAACAATGTACCCATTTCCGAATTCAACTATCTCAAACTAACCACCAGTGCTAAGAATAGAGTAGCAATGTTGTGCTTCATCACAAGACTTGGCCAACTCTTTTCGTGCCTTGCTTGTGTATTTCCCTGTCTCTTTACTAGTTGTCTTTAATCTATTGGCAATCCTTTGCATTGCATCTCTTCTGACCAATTCCAACATCTGTATAAATGGCTTCTTCCTAGCAATCTTCAAGGTCTTATTAAAAGAATCAGTCAAGTTATTATGAGTGTCAGAACAGCAAGCATAAGTCCTAAAGAACGCTCTACACCAAGTATGAACATCCTTCTTTAATAGTTCCTCACAAGCGCCCTGATCAAACTCTCTAATTGTTGCCAAATACTTCTTATATTTAGCCTCATTCTAACTGCTTGCTACACGCCAAAACATGAGCTTCAAAGTATATGATTTGTGGCTCTTCTTCAAGTTAGAATAAATGTGTCTTGCACAAGCTCTGTGCTCTACCATTGGTAACTCCGCTGAAACTCCATGTATAAGTCATTTGTGCATATCTAAAAAATTGTTGTTTTCTCACCATTTCCCAGCTGCAAATCAATCTTCAATCTATTGATAAATCATTGCCAATTATCATTGTTCTCGACCTTACTGCAGCCCATGCAATCGGAAAAATCTGGTTGTTTGGGTCTCTACCTATGGCAGTAAGAAGCATCCCTTGCAACGAATGTTTTAAAAACGTTCCATCCAATCCAATGATAGGCCGACAATTTTTCTTCTATTCCACTCGAAGTGCATCAAAACATATATACATTTGACTAAAACCTTGTGTTCCATTGGCTTTTGTAGTGATATTTATCTCCATAATAGATCCTCGATTAGATCTGCAAAAAACCAGGAAAAAACTCACTTCAATTGATGACATAAACAAAAAACAGAAAAAGAGATGCAATTCAATTCAAAACATAAACTTAAAATAGGAGCTCCATCTCATAATCCCTTAACATTACAAATTGCTCATTACACTCATCTTGTAGCTTATCAAGAGTCATACACCTCGCAGTCTTAGATTGGCCAGTGGAGATAATCGAACTATACCTTCTTATAAACTCTTCTTTGATCATTGGTGCACTCATTTCCGGATCTTTCCTTACATCTTCCAACATGATATCTGCAATTGCAGGACTCTTTATAAGCTTGCACTTTCCGATTGGGTGACAAGTATGATTATTGACATACACTTTCACCATCCACTTCTTTATTGGTTTTTTTACTAAGCAATATATGCGCCATCCACAACCCTTTCCAATACACTTAGCACTAATCTTTGTTTTCTCCCACCTATCAAATACCACATTTCTCCTTATCTTCAAAATGTATTTGATTACATTTTTCTTAAATTCTACTCCACTGAAATAGGTCTGCCTCAAACGAAACACACCATCCAGTTGTGTCACTTTATCATTCCCAACAGCTTGTCCCTCTTCCTCATCTGAAGATGCTTCAGTATCTGGATATACTTCATCCTCATCCATAATCACATCATTATAATTTTCAGCATTAAACACATTCATATCCTCCTCCTTAACCTCATTAACATCTTCTTTTTCATCATCATCATCAGTCTTCTTACACTCTTCATCATCATCATCAACATCTTCTTCATCATTAACATATGTCTCATCCTCCTCATCACCATCAGAAGTTGCTGCATCAAACTGATCTTCACCTATAACTAAGCCCTCTTCACTCGTAGCTAATCTTTCTTCACTCATAACTAAGCCTTCTTCACCTTGACCTAAGCCATCTTCATCATCTACTTCTTCAATGTAGAAGTCTATTTCTCTCATCAACTTCCATGTCGATGTAAGCTTTCTCTTATATACTTATATATCATCACATAGTGGCTTTTTATCTTTTACATCTTCAAATGGTAACTTATACCACATCCTGCCCAAACTTGCTTTGTTAACCATTTGGAGTACCACATCCTCAAATATTGTTATTGCCTCAGTTTTAAGCATAACTAATATCCCATCCACATACTCCAACTGTCCATTTACTTTCTTAAATTTCCCAGAATGATGACAATTCACAATCACCTTTACGGATTCACTTCCATAAAAAAGAAACAATGAGAAGCATAGCAAAAAATCAATTACACAACTCATGTATCTCTCTCAGTCAATTTGACGAGCACTTGATATGCTAAAACTTTCAAAAGATTCTAACCGATAAAATCGTACAACAAGCTAACAATCAACCTAATATGCACTTAAACAACTTGATATGTTCATGAATCAAAGACCTCATACTGCACAAAACACGATTTTACGACACAAAAAAGGAAACCGAGACTATTTCGCATTCAAAAGTTAAAGAAAAAACCAGAGACAAAGATCGTTACCGCATCGTGAATCCTTTTTGGATACGTTCTATGCTTCGATTCGCACTATTAGTCCCCAAAAACTTGAATCTCTCTTCACTCTACATAAACCCTAGAAATTGATTTGGGGGAAACTAATTTCCTCACGAGTCCGGTTTTCCTTTTCTTTTTTTTCTTTGGGTCGGGTCAACTTACTTGAGTATGGTTCGGATTTAATCCAAAACTAAATGGGTTTAACTATTTTAAATTACAATTTAACCCCATAATTAACGACTTCTATTAAGATTAAACATAATTGTAGTTTAGCACATAAAACAAGTTACTCTGCATGTGTACTCATGTATAAACAAAATTTGGTGTAGTTTGGTGGATATTTCTATACTTGAGATGTGTTCCGCATATTAGGTGATACTTCGTGTAGCAAATTTTTTTCCAATATATAAAGGTTTTCTAGTCCTTTTTGATGTTCATAATTTTTTTATATATATGTAACATCTTTTAATTAGATAACAATTCTGACAAAAAAATATTTAGATAACCGTTCATTATCTAAACAATTCAACATATAACCCATCTTTGCCCCTTATTTTCTTGAAATTGCCTACTTGGACCAACATTTTAGCTAATATGACTAACAACCGGATGAGTTTAATAGTAGTAGCTTTGTTTGGACAAATGCCTAATCTTTAACTCGAAAGATCATAGGATTTTGTATGCTGCTCATAAGGATATTTTGTTCTTCTCTCATAGAAGCCCGTTTACATCTAGACAATAAGTAGGAATAGTCAAATATTTTAATTCAGACATGAACTAAAAAGACAAAGATAATGTTTGCTCATTATGTGTTATTAGAGATTACCATAAAAAATGAGAAATTAGATGTCGGAGATAGTAATTCACTAAGTTACCACATAAAGTTTGACATATTTATATTATGAGTATGTTATATCAGCAATTGTGATTAGTCTCTAAATCTTCCACCTCTAGTAAGAGCACATTATGAGAAAGTTGAGCATTGATGAGGAAAATATTTGTTCATTTGAATTTTTTTGCATGATCCAGATAATAGAGGGAATGCATTTAATCACCACACTCAAGAATGGACAATGAAAGAAATGTGTTAGTGGAAGCCACATAAAACAAATTTTATTATGCTTTCCAATATTATATAAAACTTTGGAAAGATCGAGACTTGCTATGCGTAAGATCTGAATTTTTTTTAAGATATCTTTTTGTTGTCTAGCCTACCAGTTTCAACAAAATATACACACGAAATAATTAATTTGAGTACAAAAACAAACATTAGTGTTAATTCAATAAACCCAATTACTAAATTGGTTGTAAACTCAAAACCTTTAGCTTATAAACTCAATATTCCTTACAAAGAAAAACTAAATTAAAAATACCAAAATGAGAGAAATGAGTGTAATTAAAATGGTGTAGTATAATCATTACATATCTAGGTATTGAGGAAACGCATAACAATTCTTAGAGCATCAACATACATCAAGGAATACCGCCAACCTAGATTAAATGAAGAAAGGAAGAAAAATGAATTATAATATACAACATAACATCTGCAGAACAATCTCAATTACTGCTTACATCTCATCCAACTTTTCCTGATTATCCTTAAGTTGTACAGAGGAAGCTTGTTCGAGATAACTCTTCATTGTGTTATATAGGTCATTCCCATCCAGAAGATCTCCCTTTCGTTTGGGATCATACTTTCTGCAGGTAACCACAAAAACAAATAACAGACAAAATTAGACTTGACCAAATCAAGAATATGTATTCTATTAGGTGTTAAGTCGTATAAACATATTCTTAAGGTTCTCTAATTATGACACTACGAAAGAAGTAAGACAAAAGTCATGTGAAAAAAAGAAGTCACACATCACACCAACAGATTTTCCATCTTAGTACTCATCCTAACGCTTTTTCGCAGTTCTCTGTTTTGTATTCCCTCACCTTGGATCTTTTGATGGCATTATTGGTACAACATTATCCAACCATAGAAGACGAAGACCTACATTTAGTGAGGTCTTTATAATTAATCTAAAATCAATTAAATTTGCGGTTATCATAATCAAAGTTTGCAGCTTACATCTCATCATCTTTTGGTGTAATATCTTCAGACTCATGTTTCTTCTTTTTCTCTTTAGTACGATTGTTTTGTTGCAGTGTTTGGTTCTTTATATCCTTGGCTTTTTCCTTAAGCTTCATATATTTAAGCTATCCGTATAAACCCCAAAGCAAATGACTAAAAACTTTGTGAAATTAGTTAACTACGCTAATTGAAACAAAATAAGAATTTGAAAGGAGGAAAAAGTCACCAACCCGATTGAGCATCAATTTCCTAGTTGTTTTCTAGATTTTGGTATGAGCGTTCCACATGAAACCAAGACAAAGACATCAAAGAGAAGGAAATTCAGATTATTATTTCATCGAATTTTAATAACCTAAGACGTCAGACCGATTGAAACCCCTCTTCATTATAAAAAGGAGATTTGCTACAATAACTTAGAAAAACCTCGATATAAGACAAACCAAATCTGTTGAGGGACAACTCTATGTACGTTTGTTCGACGCCTTTGATTGACGACACTACTTCCTTCGAACTTTTCACCCCTAATCCAAAGTCACAAAACCTAGTGTGACGAGTAGTCAAGCGTCATAGGAATTCATGAGAACAAATTCTCCTTTTTTTATTCAATATTGAATTTTTTTGGGGCCCACATTATTTTTTTCTTAATTTTTTAGCCGTTTTTTTTTTCTTTTTTCATTTATTTGGGACTACCTAAAATTGTGATGATGTGGCAACATGAGAGGACAGTAGAAACTCCCTAATTATATAATAGATTCGATTATAGGTGTTTAATGTAAATTTCAATTAAACAAGCAGCTTGGTTCAGTGATCTTCCATGGGCGACTATGGCAGACTCTGGTTACTTCTAGAGTGAAACCACTTTCTGAAAGATCATGCAGATGATTAACTAAAGCTGGCATATAAGATTTAAATTCTCACCTTCTAATGGAAAATTTATTCTTTCATTGTTAAGTCTGTCAGGTTTATGAGTCCAGATTTGTCTTTGTTTTGCCTCGACTATGTAGAGATTGTACAAGGAAGGTTTACTAACTACTTAAAAGTAAGCTTTTATAGCCTCCAAACTCAAATCTGACATAACTGGTCCATACACGAGCTTGGATACAGAACTACAAAATCATTAAAGAAACAATTATAAGGTTATCAAATAAACAAAGTGCAATGAATGATTATAAGATTAAACATCATATGTAATGAAAGAAACAATTATAAATGTGACTTTAACTTCTAAACAAAAGCATATATTATTAACATTCTATTTCAAACATGATATCACAGTTATGCATAAAAAATTGGATTTTCGTGATCATTAAAATATATAACTACAGTGACCAGAAAAGATATTGGATGTCAATATATACGCAACAGCTGTACAATTATCATACTATACAAAGAATATGCAAAGTCCACGTATCTTTCATGATTGTTCAAAGACAACAGATCTGAAAGTGTTTGAATTCCCCCGTTGGGATTGATTCATTAGTAAGGCATATAAAGCCAAAGATTACAAAGACATTACACAAATTAAGGTCCTATAAAGCCTGAACAAACTAATAACAAAATAGTAACAGAATATGCTTATGCTATTCTATCACTCTTCCTCAGGTAAAGCGTCGAAAGGTTTGACGGTTAAACTGGACCGGAATTCTGAGAAGATTGATGTAGGTAACCCTTTTGTGAATATATCAGCATATTGGAGTGATTTCGGAACAAGTAAGACCTTGACTTCACCGAGAGCTACCTTCTCTCTAACAAAATGGATATTAAGATCTATATGCTTTGTTCTTTGCTGCTTTACCAGATTTGTTGCGAGATATACGAAGCCAGTATTATCGCAATGTGAAGTTCAAGAATAAGATTGCATAACCATGTGAATTCAACAACAGAATTGGCGATTTCTTTATATTCGGCTTCAGAGCTTGATTGAGAAATAGTTTGTTGACGCTTGGCAGACCAGGAGACAATACTCGGACCAAGGAAAACGCAATAACCTGATGTGGAACAGCGTCTGTCAGGACAACCAGCCCAGTGCGCATCAGTATAGGCCGTGAGTGTACGTACTGAGCCGCGAGTCAGTTGCAGACCGTGTGTTAAAGTCCCATGGATGTAGCAAATGGTCCACTTCAATGCGTTTAGATGAGGAATCTGAGGACCTGATGCACTGCATATGCGATATCTAGTCGCGTAAATGTGAGATATTGGAGTGCGCCCACAAGGCTTTGATATTCTGTTTGATCTTTCACAGGTTCACCAAGAGTAGCTGAGAGCTTGGAATTTAAATCCATTGGAGTCGAGACATGCTTGCATTGGTTCATATTTTCACGATCAATTATGTCTTTTGCATAAGAATCTTGTGATAGAAAAAGCCCCTTGTCATTGTATGTAGCTTTAACTCCCAGGAAATGATGAACTTTTCCCAGATCTGTAATTGGACACTCATGTTTGAGAGACTTGATTATTGAATGCAACAGATTGTTGTGTGATGCAGTTAATATAATATCATACACGTACAGCAGAAGATAATCCAAATCTCCATCTTTCCTATAAACAAATAAGGAATTATCGGCTTTGCTTTTGACAAAACCAATATTAGTGATAAACGTAACAAAACATGAGTTTCAAGCTCGAGGAGCTTGTTTTAAGCCATAGATCTCCTTTCTTAATTTTTATACATGAGTTGGATGATTCTCGTCAACAAAACCTGGATCCTGAAACATATATACCGATTCATTTAAGTCTCCTTGCAAAAGTGCGTCTTGACGTCCAATTGGTTAATCGCCCAATTACAAGACAAGCTGATATGGAGAATTGTTCTGATAGTTTCTGGTTTAACTACTGGGCTGAAAGTTTCGGTGAAATCGATACTTTCCTCCTGATATTTTCCATTAGCAACCAGCCTAGACTTGTGACGGGTAAGAGTACCATCTGCATCAAACTTATTTTTGAACAACCACAAAGATTGGACAATGTTAGTGTCATGTGGCCGAGGAACTAAATCCCATGTTCTCGTCTTAATCATTGCATCAAATTCATCACGCATTTCTGGATTCCAGTTAGAATCAAAGAAAGCTTGTGTACGGCTTTTTGGCAATGGTGAGAAAGATGTGGTGGGTAAAGAAACAATAGGCTTCTATTTACGTATTCCTGCTTTTGCACTTGTTATCATGGGATGGGAAAGAGCATGTTCTGTGCTAAAACGAATTATAGCATGTGGTGATTGAACTGGAGAAGGTTGAGTGGGAAATGGAGCTTCAAGGATATAACGAAACAAAAGGGAAGTGGAGCTGCTTTCATTAAGAAAATTATATGAATTCTTAATATTCTTGTGAGAAGCAGCAGCTGGAAAAATGATCGCTTCAAAATAGACAGTTCTGGATATGATGATTTTATTTGTCTTGAGGTCAAGGCACCTATAACCTCGATGTTAAAAAGGGTAGTCGAAAAACACATGGAGTTGAGCGAGGAGATAACTTATTCCGATTAGAATGATTTAAGTTAGGGAAGCAAAGACAACCAAAACTCTTAAATGATCATATGACGGTGATTTATTGAAGAATATAGTATATGGTATTTGATTTTGAATGATCATATGATCAACCAAAACTCTTAAATGATCATATGACGGTGATTTATTGAAGAATATAGTATATGGTATTTGATTTTGAATGGTAGGTGATGGTATAATATTAAGAACTTGAACAGCAACGTTTAAAGCTTCAACCCAATAACCAGGAGGAAGACGATCTTGAATAAGGAGAGTGCAAATTAAATTATTTATAGTTCAAATCATTCGTTCCGACTTCCCATTTTGCTGAGATGTGTGTGTGCACGAGAAACAAACTGAGATGCCATTAGAATTAAAATAACGATGAAACTGAGCATTATTAAATTCACCACCATTATCACACTGGAAAGATTTTATGTGAGAGTTAAATTGGTTTTAAACGAAAGAGACGAAGTGTAAACACTTTTAAAACACATCGCTTTTACGTCGGAGAGGGTACACCCATAGAAACTGAGAATAATGATCCAGAAAAATCACATAATAATGTATACCACTCAAGCTAAGAACTAGCAAAGTCCAGAGATCAAAATGAATAATTTCAAAGGGCTTCTCAATTTTTGTATTTGAGGTGTGAAATGGAACCTTTATCTGTTTACCTAAAAGACAAGAATGAAATTTAGATGAAATTTTGTCTTCATTAATTGAAATTTAATAACATACGAAAGAGAGCGTAGAACAACATCATGAGTGTGTCCTAAAAACTTATGCCACAATGAAGGAGAAGAAGCCAAGAGAGCATTTGAGACCGAAGAAGGCTTATTGAATTTCTTCGGAAGAGGATAAAAATCTCCGGAGCTTTCACATCGGACCATAGTTTTCCGAATTTGAAGATCCTTCTCAGAAAAACCAAAAGGATCAAATTCTATTGTGCACCAAATATCACGGGTAAATTATGAAAAGAGATGAAGTTTTTCATAATTTTTTGAGAAATGAGAACGTTACGAAGGGAAAGAGAGCGAGAAGGTGTGAGAATTGAGCCATAACCTATGGAAGTGACTAGAAGGAGAGAACCGTTTCCAATAATGACACTATGATTGATGTTATGATTAAAAAGAGAATCGAGATTACCTGCCGTAGCCGCAAGATGAGCTGTAGCCCCTGTATCCATATACCATTCTGAAACACTTTGATCAGGAAGAGAATCCGTAGTGTAGGCATGAGCAAAGTTTGTTGGTACAAGTTATGTGATGTGGGCTTGTTGATTATTCAACTGTGACGTTGAAGGATAAGGTAGAAGTTCACGATGTTGGTTTTGCATAGGTGATGGAGCCCAATTTTGAAACTGATTTTGCCATGGTAGATATAGATTTGGCCAAGCGTGTGGTGGAGACCAATAGGGAAACTGGGGCACATTGAACTAATTTCGCTGATTGTTGTTGTTGCCGTAGTTTCAGTTGTTGCCTTTGCGGTTTCCGCGATATCCACTTAAGCGAGTATGTTGCGATTGTTGTGATGGAGAAGTGTCTTTAGTTTCAATCGTAAGAGCCGTAGTGGAAGACGAATGGTCCGAGTGAGATTCTAGAGGATGTTTTTGAATCTTCTATAACCGAGATTCCTCCATCTCAAGCATGGATTTGACACTCAACCTTTGAGTGTATTGTTTAATTGATTGATCTCATATCTCAACGGTGCGGAGTTCATTATCAAGTTGTATAGCACGAGCCTCTTTTTTTGTTCCAAAATTAATTCTTAACGCGGGTCCAAACATATTAAACGGTGCCACCAGTTTTGAAAGAATATTGGAAAAGATCAGATNCTTGAATTTATTAATCTCATGAGTCATGTATTTATACAAGCTAGAATAAACCTAAACCTAATAACATAATGAATAGGAAATATGATAAAACCCCTAGAATCTAGAAATATAAAAACAAGATAATATGTGATAAATATATCCTATATTTATCCTAATACTCCCCCTCAC
>OVBE01017233.1:0-10536 GCA_900406425.1 Iberis pinnata | reverse complement strand
AATAATATATCAACAATCATAACTAATTAAAATATATCAAGTATATGAAATCATTTAAATTAATATGATCCATGGCTAATTATGGTTATTGTTTTAAAAAATCATGAATATAATAATTTAGAATAATATTTTGTAGTGCGTGTTAGAGTTATTTATTATGGATCATTGTTCATCACGGGTTTGACATTAAAATATTTAATAAATGTGTTGCATATTTTTTTGGTCAACTAAATTAAGTACTATATTGTGTATAAAATATAAATATAAGTTTGCTGATTTTAGAATAATGATTTTTATATATTCTACAGCTAAATTTTACAAATTACTACATGATAATTATATTTATAAAAATATATGAAATTATAAGGATTATCCATTAATTCCTGGATTATAACTTGATTCTAGAAATATTATTAATTATTAGAAATATCTTAAATTCTCGCACATAACCATCAATATTTATAAAAATATCTGATATTTATATGAATGTAATATAGGTTTTTCGGTTATAATTATATTAATATAAATATTATGTTAAATATTTCATTACATAAAAATATTATATTAATGTATTTAAATACATTACTTTAAACAGAATATTTACATTATATATATATATATATATATGTATATTAAATATTAAAATTTTAGTGTTATATATAGTCGGGTCATGTTTTATCAAACTATTTATTAAAGTCTATTTTAAATGTAATTCTATTAAAACTTGGTAAATCTTATTTGGGTAAGGATATACCCAAATTTTGAAGGTCGAATATTTTAAAATATTGGCGGAAAAATTTGTTCTCATGTTTCTTGAAAAATCATGTTTCCGCATTTTTGACGAGAAAACGTGTTTTAATTTTCTTCGCATATGGCAGAAACACGTGTTTTCTCCACGTTTACTTGTCTTTTACACATTTGAGATGTTGATATGTTGAACCTAAACTCATATTTTTAGCATCTCAAATATCTACAAATTTTAGATTTTAGTATTTTGAATCCAGATGTTGCATCTGGATATTATTTTAAAGTCATCAAACGAACATCATTTGAATGTATGTATCTAAATGCAGCATCTAAATACATAAACAAATATGCTCTAAATCGGTTCATGAGAGTTAAGTTTTAGTATAATTATAAAATAATATATTGGTAATGTTATTGTAAGAAAAAACTTAATTGAATAAGATAAATATTACCCGCACTATGTGCGGGTTTAAATCTAGTGATATTACTAATATAAGTTCTCAAAAAGAGACAAAAAGACTATAATAATTGCACTAAATAAATATCTAAAATAAAATAAAATAAAAAATATTTTAAAAAATTGTGGAGGTAGGACTCTAATGTTCCTTTTATAAATATTCTGAAGATGCTATTTTATTTTAATTTTTTTAAATTAAATACATTTCTAATTTTTCTAAAAAGATCACAACTAGTTTTTTCAAAAGTAAAGAAAAACTGAAGTAATTTTAAAACATTAATTTTAATTCTAAATTCTTAAAAACTAGACATTAATTCCTTTAAAAATAAGTATTAAACTTTAATTAGTGAACAGTACTTATTAAATATTAAATCTTAAACTTTAATGTTTAGATTTGTAGTACTAGAAAGAGAATATTTTAAAAATATTTTTTGGAAAAAGGAATATGTTGTATTTTTGAAATATATACTTTTTAATAAATAAAAAAATGAGGTGAGCGTGGATCGAACACGCGACCTTCAGATCTTCAGTCTGACGCTCTCCCAACTGAGCTATCCCCGCTAATGAAGATACTAGTTTTTGTATTAATTTGTGGTATTTATCTTTTTGTTATTTGGGTAAAAAAATTAAAATTAATTCTCAAAAATACAATTTTTATTATTATTTTCAAAAATATCACTCTTAGTATTTCAAAATATCACAAGAAAAAGTTAATTCCAAAAGTATACAAAATTTATAATAGCCATAAAGTTTTAAATTTAAACCATACACCCCAAAAACTAAATCATAACTCCTTTAAAATTAAATGTTATATATTAATGAACCCAAAATTTAAATTTTTAACTCCAAAATTTTAATTTTCTTTGTTTGTGGAACTTTTTGTAAATAATACATTTTAATGGTACTCTTAGAACAACTATTTTGTTTCCGCGATAAGTAGCATAATTTTTAGTTTTAATGTTTTGTCAATATTATTTTTAAAAATATTAAATAATTTTTTATTTATAATTACATAATAATTAGATTATAATATATATAATATTTTTTGAATAATAAGATTTTGCAAATTTTATAACACAATTGAATATTTTCTATTTGCGTTTTATATATTTTTATTTCCTATGATAAAACTTATTATTCTATATATAATTATTAGCATATATATAAGATTTGCGACGAATAATTTTCAGCTAGTTTTTCGTAAATTTACGAAAAATTTAAGAAAACTGTGTTTTATATATTTCTCTTGAAATTTGTGAGAGATTTGCGAAAATTTCCGAATTCGCAACAAATCTATGGCAATTATATAATAACCTTGTGATGAGATATTTCATCACAACTTTTTATCTGAATCGACTATTCTTTTGTAGCGAAAATTAATATATGAAAAAATTATGAGAACTACTATAATTACATATTATATTTTTCTAAATACCATAAAACTTATTTCTTTTATAAGATATCATATTCAACATTCTTAAACAACGAATATGCCCTTTTTGACACACATTCTTTCCTTGTCCAATTAATTTTTTATTATTATTTTTAAAAAAAATTTCACATCTCCCCATCTATCTATTTTCTTCTTCTCCTCCTCTTTTTTTTTTGTTTTTAGCTCTTCTCCTCTTTCCTGTATTCGCCTTTTCTTGTGAATTCTGTATTGTGATTTTCCTATATGCATGCGCCCGTGGGGGAGGCGATTATGGAATTATTGATTGATGAACACAAATGAGTGTAAAAAAATATTGGGTTTAGCACAGAGGAATGAGTATTAATCTTTTGATTTTTAATCCAAGGACGTCAGTTACAATTAGCTGCACAAAATAATAAATTAATGACGACAAAAATAAGAAGAAGATGGATAAATGATGCATTTATCATCAGATTATGTTCACCGATATGGATTTGTCCACTTAAGTAAGAACTATATGCAAATGAGACTAATTCATCGGATAATGGACACATTTCAACATATGATGGACAAGATATTGTGTCTCTTCGATGGAGAGACACGTCGTAGCGTAAACTCCGAGGAATTTTTTGGCGAACATCGCAACTCCGACGCCAGTTCCACAACAAAACAGTCCACATATTTCGATGGACGATGAAGCAGAGATGTGATGGCCTACCTCAGATCCGGCAGAGTAGTTTAAGTTTAGGCCGGTATCTTCCACGTCTATGCCGAAAGAACATATGTTTGCATTGTAATAAGGAATGTGAAGTGGACATAAATATGAAGAGACAGTGTAACTGTCGCTGTGTCCATTCGCACAAAGTGGACACGATATGTTTTGTCTACTAGTTTAGTAGTGTTTAATGTTTTCTCTATTGATTTTCAATGGATACGTTGACGGTTACTAAATTCGAATAAATCGTAGGTATTATTGGTGAAGGACAAGCTCCTTCAAAAAATCTCTACTAAATATTGCTTCATCCACTTGCTATTGTGTCCACTTCATATAATGTCATTTGTTGTCGTTCTCCCAATAATGTTTGTTTCATAAAGTAGACTAGTTAACACACATATAGATTACTTGTAACATAATAAAAACAAACGCAATACATTGTGTTTTATACAATATAATTTACAACACATAATTTTACAACCATATGTTTATAACAAACACTTTTATATGCTTACATGGTCTAAAAGTATACAAACAAGGCATGCGAATGAATCTTAACATAATTTTGTCCATCACCAAGTTTTGTGGACAAGTTTTAAAACTATTCATATGGACAATCTACACATTTTTTCTGCACATTCCTTTATATCTTACATATTCTAAATAAATATTATAAATAGGATTCTTGCAAATTGTCATCGTCTATGGAAGAATTTGATTTCTGTTCACATGTACACCTTAATTTTTATCCACATGCATATAAAAATGATCCATGGACATATAAGAGAAGGTTTGTGGACAAAATATTCATCATAAAATATCCTGGATGCCAATATATGAGTTTTAATCCTATTCACTTGGTAAACCTACACAATGTTTAGCACTTCTTTCTACATCTTGCATATTGTAAATAGATCTTCTAAATATGGTTCTTGTAAGTTACCAAGGTCTGTGGACGAATTTGATTTCTATTCATCATGGACTTCTTAATTTTTATTAACTTACGTAGATAAAATTTCCATCGACAAATATATGAAAAATTAGAGAATGTATGTAGAAGACATTAATATCATAATAAGCAAAGTCCATGTAACATCAAAATCCGGTCCACGGATTGATCGCATACAATAAATGACTTATAAACCAAGGACTGAATGGAGATCAACCATGTTTAAAAAAGACAGAAAAACAAGAAAAAAACTAATAGAGCTTATTTACCAATCGACAAACACAAGCTTCACAAAGAAGCTTAATTCAATATTAACTACACTTAAATTACCCATTGTGTAATCCATTTTTCCTAATCTTATCATATTTATATATAGCATGATTGGTTCTACATCTAAAAGGTAGTTGCGTATATGACGCGTAGACATACCACCAATCAAAAACTTAGTCCACACGTGTGGATTACCATATATAACTCATATATAACTGTTTTTAAATTACACCCTCATAACACTCCTAAACATAGAGTTTATAGGTGCTTTTGTTTTTGTTTTTTTTTTCTTACATTTTAATATTAGTAAAATATCATTTGAATATATTGAAAATATTTTCTCTCTTCATCAAAAGATAAAGTACTATTATTTCAATTCACAATAGAATCGGAAAAATTGCATAATAAATATTGAAATTATAAGCCATTGACGCTTGAAACCTCTAAAGTTTTTCACTATCACTTCAAACTCTCAAAGTGGTTGTTTTGCTAATTTAAAATTTCAATTTGGCTTTGTGTTTACATGCCGACGATTTGATTGACACAATACTTAACTCCGTTAAAAAAATAGTATTGACTTTTTTAAAATATGCATATTACTAATTGCTAATCCCAATCACACTTCTTCACAACCTTCATGTGAGGTAATTTTTCGTAATAAAAATAAGTCCTTTTAAAAATTATTTGTTTCTTTTCATTTTTATATAAATTTTTATTCTTAGATTTGATATATTTTTATGCATGTAATGCTTAGAAAAAATTTCATTGAACTTATGAAATGAGTCGCAGAATATTGCAATTATGTAATGACCAAAAGAATAAAGATCATTGGAAGGATACATGTCTTGATGAAATTGGTAGACAAAATGTTATCGTTGAATTTCTTTTAAAAACTTTGTTTTGGATTTTGTGTGGCTTAAATTCAAATCTCGGCTAGACCATTTGAAAAAACAATATATCCTTTACAAAAATGTCATACAAAACACCACTAGAATGAGTTTAAATAAATTTGAAGAGCTCAATATGTCAGCAGATTGGTGGAATGAACTAATAAGGGTGAATAATTTTCAATTTATTATTTTTAAGCTAATATTCTCTTTAGTCTTAAGTTTTTTATTATTTATATTACTTTTTATTTTTATATTTATATTGTAGAGTTGTCCAGAAGCATTTGGGATAAGAACAAATTCTCTACGAGATATGCCCTTACTTGATCGTCTTTACGCTCAAGTTATAGTTTCAATAAATGAGGGATGACAACCTCGAAGTGGTCCAAAAATTATTTTTGATGTTCCCCTGAATTCATTTCCACAAGTAGTGGAATCTGATGAAGATGTGTAACTAGTTGAGATGATTAAAAAATCGGCTTCACGTGGTAAAGGCAATGTGGGATCTTCCAATAAAAAATTATCCTGGTAAAGGGGATCATCTCACAACCGCCTTTAAAAATCAAGGAAAATTCTGGAAAGGAGGTCGAAAAACTTTTAAATCTTTAAACCCGTTCAGCTGTGGAAAATAATAAGATATTAATCTTTAAACCCATTCCTTAATTTAGTTTTTTAGGTGTTTTTATTATGGTTTATTTTTTTGAGAATAATAAGATATTATTCATTTGAAAAAAAAATTTAAAAGCTTACGTAAATTAAATTTTGTTGACCGACACTTTGGACTAGAAAATACGAATTCTATATTTTTTGATGGCTCTTGTATAATATTTTATGTTTTTTAAACTTCTAAAAATGATGTTTATAATATTAATTATAACTATTTTTTATATATTTTCAGGAACTAATATTTTGGTACAACCAAATTTTATTTCAAGTACTTATTCTACCGATCTATAATGAATATATGGATCTGCCTTGTGACAGAAAATTGATGAGAACTGACCGAGGTCGTGGATGGCGTCATTTTTAAAATGAAGATCTCATTTGAAGAAGGTGAAGATCTCATCACAATCAAAGGCTCTAAGCCATTTTTCAGACGATGTGCAAAATTGGGGCAATTTATGAAGATGTGCAAAACTAGTACACAAAGTTTAGAGACTCAAGAAATGAAGCTAAATCAAGGTTATGAGATGTGCAAAATCAGTATATTTCGGATGTGCAAAATCAGTGTATTTCGGATGTGCAAAATCAGTACAATCCGGAATACATTATCAAGCCAAAAGAAGACTTGTGCTTTTTCAGTACACTTTATGCTCTGAAAATGTTCATGTGCAAACTTAGTACAAAAAGTCTCAAGAAATGTCGAAGATATGAAGAGATTGAAGTTTGGGTAAAGTGTAAAGGCTAAAATAGTCGTTGGAATGCATCAAGACACAAAAGAGTCTTGATTCATCATGAGAAAGGTTTGGCTCATGCCAAAGTGGTCAAAAAGCACTCTTGGACTATAGTACAAGTCTACCCAAAAGTGGACACCTTGCAGCTTATCCAAAAGTGATCCTTCAAGATAAAGAAAATATCTTCTGCTTTACCCAAGATGGAGGCTACGAATTCTTCTAACATTTTAGGGTTTCCTTTACTTTGTAATATTTAAGTTGGGAGAAAACAATCTCATTCTTCAATAAATCTCTCTATACTCAAATCTGTCTAGAAATCATTCTTCATCATTCTTAATGAGTTAATCACTCAAATCTCCACATGGTATCAGAGCAAGAGGTCCTAGAGTACCTCATTCCCGCAATTTTTCACTTCAGTTGGTTTTGCTTTATCTTTCAAAACGTTTTAAGGCTATCAAATGTGTTCTTGAGCTTCTGATTTTACTTAAATCCGTTTTTCAAACGTTTCAAGCTCTTAAATATGTTTTCTAAGTCTTTAAATGGTTAAATCTGGGTTTAAAGCTCTTCTCCCTAGTCTCTCAATGTTCTTGAAGCATTGAATTTATTCTAAGAGGCAAGAAAAATGATTTAAAGCTTTTCTCCCTTGTTTTAAGATTTTCAAAACTTTATAATTTTTTTTGAAGCAATAAGCTTCTGGTTTTAAAAATCTTGGTTTATGGATTCTTTTCTCTAAGACTTTCAATGTTCTTGAAGCATTGATTTTATTTTAAAGGCTGAAAAAAGGATTTGAAGCTCTATTCCTTGATTAATGCTCTAAAATCTGTTTTGAAGCAAAACAGTTTCTGGTTTTGTTTAAACCAGTTTTTCATGAGTTTGAAACTTAAAGCTTCTGTTTTTTTTTAATATTTTTAACCGGTCAAAAGGTGTTTAAAACATGTTTTGAAGTAAAAGCTTCTGATTTTAAAAGGTTTTATTCGGTTTTGAGATGTGTGAAAGAGGTTCCAAATTCTTTAAAGCTTGTTTACAAGTGGGACTTTGCCCTTATCGGTGGAAGTGAAAGGGTTTAATGATCATCTTACTTACATCTCTTTAGAGAAGAGATCCATGAAAACTTGTCTCCTATGAGTCTAAAGTTCCATGATGAATCCAAGAAGAGAAGAGAACCATGGTTGCTTTGCTCCAAATTGGTATAAGCTCATGATGAATCCAAATCTCTAAGGGACAAAAACCCTTCCTTAAATAACAAGAACGAACCATGATCTCTTTGCTTTCATGTGCTAAGAATCATGTTGAATTTGTCTTGGTTAAAAGGATCCATGGTTACTTTGTTTTAAGTAAAACATAAGAGCCATGATGAATCTGAAAGGTTAAGGGAGAAGAACCATGATTTCTTTACTCTTATGAGGTTAAGAACATGATGAATCTTAACTCCTAAAGGGACAATACCCTTTAAGCTAGTGAATGAGATCTATATTTTCTTCACTTTCATAAGTTCAAGAAGCATGTTAAATCCATTATGTTCAATGGATAGTGATCCTTGTATGTTTTGTTTAAATAAGCAAAAGGAACATGTTGAATCCAAAATCCTTGTTTAAAAGAGATCCATGAACATTTCACATTTATAAGTGTTAATTTTATGTTGAATCCAAAAGAAAAGGCAAACCCAAACCAAAGAGAACCATACATAGTGTGATGAATCCAAATTTGTTTGAGAATCTCTCTAAAAGCTTAAAGGTTCAATGAAACATCAACCAAGTTGCTCTTCGGCCTTAGTCTTAGCCTCGGGTGGTTGAGAATCTAGCCAAGTTACTCTTCGGCTAAAGAAAAACCAAGTCAAGATAAGGCCAAGTTTCTCTTCGGACCTTACTTTTCTTGGCTAAGTTGTCTAGGCCATTTTTAAACATGGCCTAAAGATTGTTGAAATACCATGCATAAGACATGGTCTTTAAGTTGCAAGACCGAGACAAACTTTGGCCAAGTTGCTCTTCGGCCTTAGATTTAGTCTCAGCAATTCCAAAAACCTTGGTCAAGTTTCTCTTTGACCAAAAGGATTTAGAGTCAAAACTTTATAAAGTTGATCTTGACCTTGTGTTAAAGTTGATCTTGACCTTGTGTTCAAAGCCTAAGTCCTGACCAAAAAGTTGTCTCGGCTTAGGACTTAAACCTTGGTCCTTTGAAAACTTCCTGGTCCACTGTGGCCATTTCAAAATCGGCTTTAAAACATAGTGTGAGAACCAGGGGTAATAAAGAGTAAAACTCTTTGATCCTTGATGAATCCAAACACTTAAGAAAATTATTTCAAAACCATAGTGTGAGAACCAAGGACAATAAAGAGTTAAATTCTTTGGTCCTTGATGATTCCAAACACTTGGAATTTTTCAAAATTCTAAAGTGTAAGAACCAAAGATAATAAAGAGATAATCTCTTTGGTCTTTGTTAAATATAATCACTTAGAAAATTGTTTAAAATCAGCCTTGATATGTAGAGGGTTGAGAACCATGAACAATTGTTCATGATGAATCCAAAACCCTCACATGTTCCTTTTGGATATGATTCATGGTGAACCATGATGATCCACTCATTCTCTTGAAAGTCTTATAGATAGGACTAACCATTTTACTCTTATTCCTTGTAGGAAACTTTAAAGTGAGGGGGAATTCATCAAAATTCACCAATCTCACCTCAAAGTGGCCTGAATGGCCGAATTGTATCAAAATGGCTATGGGCCAATTCTCTAAACTCAAAACTCCTTTATTTTACGCTTTTCTTGGTTTCCTATATCTTAGTCTCTTGAAAATATTGGATAAATATGTTTGCTTAGATAACTATTGGAAGATAAATTAAAAATGGTTTAATCGTTTATGCTTGTTTAATCATGAAGTTGTTTTAAATGCTTTAGATATGATTAATTTTCTGTCTAGGGTGGAATAAATATGATTGTGTATGTTTTTTGCTTGTGGCTTAAGTCTAGATTAATAGTTCTAGCTTGTGTCCTCACTTATCATTCATACATAAATGAATCTTTAATATATTCTCACATACATGATGAGCTTAAACTGTTTACTTGGATGTCTAAAATGTTTGCAAAAGTCTATTCTCAAGCTCTTAGTCTTTGATAATTTATAAAATCCTTATTTCTTGCCTAAGTTTCTTTCGTTTGCAATTCATTAAATCAATCCCATTTGATGGATATTAGCATCATATACTGATAGATGCCTTGTTGATTAATGTGTAGATGACTCCTCACCTTAACAATGAAGGGGGAAAAGAAAGAATCACTCATGATCAAGGTGTCTCGGGTCAAGTTGTCAAGATCAAGCCATTGAGCCAAGTTTTCAACAATATCGAGCTATCGGGCCAAGTTTTGTGCAACGTAGAGATATCGGGCCAAGTTGTGTGCAACATCGAGCTATCTGATATTACTCAGAATTAATGCATTTTAGTGGGCATTTATGCCTGCTAAACTTGTATTATCTGAGCTCTTTCTTTGTAGAATTGGATCTTTCTAAGATTTTCAGGTGTTCGGGTCGATTTGGATTAAAAAATGCTGAATTACTGTTAATTGGATGGAATATGACTAAGTGGAGAATTGAAGAACCAATCTGCTCTCGGATTGGCAAATATGAAGAAATGAGGTCAAAAAGAGTTTGGATCGATCGGTCCACCCGTGGACCGATCGGTCTGATTATCCGAGAAACAGAAGATT
>OVBE01017231.1:0-10537 GCA_900406425.1 Iberis pinnata | reverse complement strand
GCACTAATGGAAGATGGAGACTGCTGATATGGTTGCTGAGAGCCAAGGGGTTCCTAGAATGGCGTTAAAGATTGGATGTTCGTCGACTACTTGAAACTTGGTTGTCACGATGTTCCTACCGACCCGGACCGGGATTTTGATTGTTCCTACCGTTTCGACTGTATCGCCGCCAAAGCTAGTGAGAGATTTCTTGGTTCTTTTGATTGCTTCGTCATCGATTTCCATCTTTTGGAGGGTGCTCTGGAAAATTATATCCACATAGCTCCCTGTATCAATGAAAATTTTGGTCACTTTGCAGTCCTTGATGACGAGTTCCACGAGGATGAAATCTTTTTAAATGTTCTCAACTCCTATAAGGTCATCAATGGTGAATCGAATTGGTTCCTGCCTTAGTGATCTGCTGGTGGATGCTCCTCTTGTGTTGATGACCAAATGTTCTGGTCGCACCGCTGAACATATGGAGTTACCATATTGTTGGACCCCTCCCATGATGACGTTTATTCTTTGGCGCGGGTTTGGGATGTCTCCTCCCCTCTTGTTGTTATCCTGCCTGTGTGGAGGAGTCATACCTTTGTTGACGGCTTGTCTCTCCTGTCTTCCCCTTGTATCACGATTCTGGTTTGGTTGATAGTTTTGAGAGCTCTCTCTGGTTTCTCGGGGGATATAGTTGGGTCGCCTCTGTCCGTCTCATCCTAGATTTTCCTGATATTTTTTTAGCAGCGTGTCTTTTAAGTGACGACAGTCGGCCGTGTTGTGACCCTGACAGTTGTGGAATTTGCAGTAGGTGTTGCGGTTGTCATCTCTTTTTTGGATCGCATGCAACTTGCATTCTTCGAGGAGGTAATTAACATGCTTTTTTCCCTTGTCGTGCTTGTCCTGGCCCTCGTAGAATTGTTGAGGTACGAGTTGTTCCTCCTTGTCCTTTCCGTCGTGGGCTTTGTGCGTGCCATCGCAGCTCTTTCTTCCTCCATTTTGATGAAACAGTTGGCTATATGTAGGGAGTCTTCTAGGGTTTGTGGTTGGTTCAATAGCAGCTCCTCTCGAAACCTCGACTCATACCAGAATGTGTGTATGAGTGCGATGATGGCTGCCTCATCGGAGATAGCTACTTTTGAAACCACCTCTTTGTATCACTCTATGAACAACATGAGGGATTCTCGGTGCCCCTGGCACAATGACCATAAGTCGGAAGTCGACGCATATTTCTCCATGATCATGGAGTAATGATTGACAAAAGCTGTTGATAATTGCTGGAAATTTCATATAGACCTCGCTTCCATATGGGAAAACCATGTGAGCGCCGCTTGATATTACTCGGTTTTAATGCATAATAGTGGGCATTTATGTTTGCTATTCTGCATTATTTCGAATGTTTTCATTGCATATTTTGTATATTTTCATGATTATAGGTGTTCAGGTCGAGTCGGAGCAAAACGATGCATTTCAGGAGATTTCATAAGCTTTTAGAAATTCCAGAACAAAGTGCTCGATTGAGTACATTAGAAGATCGATCGAGCAAAGCAATTTAGAATATTCACGATCGAAAAAGGTGGTTGCTCGATCGGGCACAAGTCCCTGGTAATTTCTGGAGATCAAGATCGATCGGGCAAAGAAGAAAGGATTAGGCCATTTATTGAGTTGCTCGATCGGACAACCATATGCCCGATCGAGCACATCCCCCGAGAAGAAGAAGAAGTTTTCCAAATTTGCAATCAAATCCTCAAGCTTATCCAAGTTTTCCATATCTTACTATTATACTTTTTTTAGCTTATAAATACATTGTGTTTTAGGTTTTGAGAACAAAGCTTTATTTTAGATTTGGAGAGAATTACTGAGGGAGAGGAGATTCAATCTGTATTTGGAGAAGATTTCTGAACCCTTTTATATATCTATATTTATTTTAATCATGTGTTCTTCTTTGATATTGTGTTGTTCATCCTTTACAATGTCTGAGGAGTCCACTAGTTAGGTTTTGGGGTTTCCCATGGATTTCATTGGTCTGATTGTTAGATTTTCCATAAGGGGATAATAATTATTAGGTTCTTAGTCTAAACTTGTTATTAATGCATGAATTAGAGTAGCTATCTAGTTCATTGATATTAAACTAATAAACTCAAAGATATTTGGTTTAGAAGTTGGATCTAGTCTAGATGAATAAGTGATTTTGCTTGCGAAAGTATTGTCTTGATTGATTATGAACAATTGAATATGAACTGTAATGCATGATCTATTATTTAAAAAATGGCGAGAGTTTGTCTCTTATAATTTGAGCATATGGTTTAATACTCTGAGAGGAGATTATTCTATTATCGTCTTTCATGTTGAGAACTATTTTCAAAGAAAATCCTTGAATGATAAATTGACTTTCAATCCTGATTACATGTGGTTTCTCTGATTCCTGACGCTTTTCTTTCATAGTTTAAACCGTTTTCTATTTACCGTTTTGATTTATTTACAAACAACCTTATTATTTCTACTTTAGCTTGACTTGAACTGAAACTGAAACTGAAACGTGTACTTTCTGGTCTCTGTGGATTCGATACCTTATACTTTGCTACATTGAACTGTTCTCTGCAGTAATAAGATTTAAATTCTAGTCCTATCAGAATTTTGGTGCCGTTGCCGGGGGCCAATAGTGCCTTTTTAGTTTCTAACTAGAATATAGTATAAAGTTTTTATATTTCAGTACCCATATTTTCTGCTTGTTTTTGTTATACTGGTGTATGATCAGAAGATATGACAAATCTTCTGCATTGCTACACCTTAGTTCTTGGAACTTGCTAGGATCGAACGCTCAAACCGGAAGGCAAAAAAAGATGCAAACTCATCCAATTCAATGGTTGGGAACGTCGTTCAAATCGTTCTGGTCGGACCCCAAGGTCAAAACAATCCACCCGTTCTTGGACTCAATCAACTGATTAACCAAGCGCAAGGTAGAGTTAACGGCAATCCAGTGCCACCAGGCCAACAAGGAGCTGATAACAACCAAGCTCCACAGGGCAATCTCAATCCTCAGAACCCTCAGAACATAGATGCAAGGAACTTTATCTTGTATGGAGATCCGGAGATAGTTAATCAGCGCAATGCTCAGAACCATCCTCTAGTTGGTTCATACAACAACCCTCACGCATATTATGCTAACAGTAATCCCTATCTAGCTTGTGCAGATGATCTGTAACAACCAATTCAGTGGTTTACCCATTGAGCACCCAATGGATCATATTGACGTTTTTGAGGACATTTGCATCATAATCAAACCCAATGGAGTTACAAGTGATTTCATGCACTGTATTTTGTTCCGTCACTCTTTAGCTGAAATAGCACTTTGCTGGTTGAAGTTTCTATCTGCTGGATCCATAGTGACCTGGGATGATTGCAAAGCCAGGTTCATAAATCAGTTCTTCACTACTACGAGGACTAACACTTTGAGGAACAAGATCTCTTCCTTTGCACAAAACTCAGTGGAGTCATTCTATGAATTTTGGGAGCGATTCAAAGAGCTGCTTCGTGATTGTCCACACCACAGTTTCTCAGATGTAAAGCTCCTCAATACCTTTTATAGAGGAATTGAACATAAGTATCAGTTGTCCTTAGATACAAAAAGTGATGGAGACTTTATACAGAAACCTGTTCCAGATGCTTATCGTCTGATTGAGAATCTAGCAGCCAGTAATAGCAATCATTGCCCTGAGTTCGATCGCAGAAGAAAGGTTCATGTATTGGTTGCTAACTCAGAACTCTTAGAATTGAAAGGAAAATTCTCAGAGATGAAATGACTAATCACTCAGCTTCTAAAAGGTCAAAATCAGAAACAAGTTAGTGCTGTAGACGATTCTGAAGTTGATTTCTTTGCAGTTCAAGAGCAGGATACTGGTGGAGTTGAGAAGGAAGTTAGTTACATCAATGCTCAAGGTCAAATGGTATACAACCAAGAGTATAATAAAGACTTTAACAAGACTCATCCTAACCTATCTTGGAGAAGTACCAATATTGAAAACCCCCAAGATCAACATTATCCACAGCAACAGAAGCCCTTTGTGCAGAACTCTAATTCAAGCTGTTTTCAGCAAACCTCTCAACATGTATTTCAACAAGCTCAACCTCAACAAGGTAATTCAGTATAGATGATGTTTAAGCAACTTCTAGAAGGACAAAAACAGTTCCAAACACTGATCCAAAGAGAAGTGAAAAAGTTGAATCAAAAGTTTGAAGCACTATCCACTCATGTGAAGCATTTGGATGTACAAGTTGCTCAGACTTCTGAAGCTGTGAAAAGACTAGCTGGTGTCTTTCCTGGGAAAGCTGAGGAAAATCCAAAAGGGTATTGCAAGACTTTGGTTGGTAATTTGGAAGAAGGAACTGGTAATTTAGGGGGGGGGGAATGCATATTTGGAGAAGCTGGAAAATGATGCAGAGGAATATGCCCGATCGGCCAAATAGGTTTCGGAGAAGACAATCGATCAGGGACCACATGCCCGATCGTGCAAAAAAGTAAAAAATTTCCGGGGACTTTCGATCGATCGACCACATCACTTGCCCGATCGATCACAGAATCTAGACAGAAATCAGAGCCAACTGCCTGATCGGGCACTGCTTGCCTGATCGAGCAAAAATTCTTGGACCCGAAAATTCCTCTTAATGCCTATAAGCCAAGAATTCCATACCCGGTACAACCTACAAAGCCCATATCAGAGTTTGATTATGGTGAGATGATTGGGAAGCAACCAAATCCACTTAGGAAGCTTCATAAACTGCAAGACCCAAGGGAATTCTTAGTTCCCTGTTCGATTAATGGAGTAGATTCACAAATTCTCTTTGTGATACTGGAGATAAAGTGAGCGTTATGTCAATGACTGTTGCAGAACGATTGGGACTATCATGTATCAAACCATTTCATATAACTTTCACACTTGCTAATGATTCTATTGTCTCTTCCAGTGGCTTTATATCGGATCTATTGGTACAAGTTGGTAATTGTCTCGTACCTATTAATTTCCACATCTTGGAGACGGGTGAGCATCCACATAAACCTTTGATTCTTAGGAGACTCTTTCTTGCAACCGTAGGAGCTGTTGTTGATCTACCCAATCGGCGTATTTCTCTGAAAAACATCAAAAAAGGGTTTTCTATCCAGCGATTCCCTCAAAGGGAACACCTAGGCTGACTATGGTAAAAGAGGAGGAGATGAAGCATAAAGTTCATGTTGAACCGGATCCTAAGTGTGTGGTTGCTGAAGTCTTACACAAAGAGCCTCAAATCTCAACAAGAAATTACAATCCCAAGGTTAAGAAGAAGGTGAAGGTGGAACCAAAGCATATACAGAAGGAGTCTCAAGTGGCTTTGATCCCTCAAGCAATAGTTGGGGACAAAATTAAGTATGAAAAGCAAGGGGTTCTCAAAACCCTTCTCGAAGTTTAGAGTTTTACTCACCCCAAAGTTTAAAGAGAATGAGATTGATGTTGCAAAGGATGTGATAGGGAAGGTTCTGAAATTAAAGATGTATGGATTTGGAGCTTGTTATGGAACATCGTTGGATGTTGATTCTATTCCTACTTAGATGTAAGTACNAAGTTGTTTTTCAATTTAGAGTCAGTCCTAACTTACTTATTTTTAGTTTTGAGTCTTAAGTGTTTCAGGTTATTCTGGTGAATAATCTTCAAGGACGTTCCGGGTTATCTCATATCTAATCTTATTACTCATATTTTTCACTTGAATTGATGGCTATTTGGATGGTTTCTCTCTTGATTCTTGCTAATGTTGATTAGTATTTCTTAGATCATTGNATTAGTACTTCTTGATCATTGCTCATTACTTACCAATTGATTGTGTGATACTAGAATGATTGTTGTTAACTGTTCTGAATGATGCCTCTCCTATATGATTCTTGCTGGTTTTTTATTAGTATTGCTTGATCCTAATGTCTTCAATGGCATTGCAAAGGAGGCAAAGGAGTTCAAAACATATTTGGGAGCAATTCANTATTGATTTTTGTTACTTCTATACCTTTTCTTGGATTTATTTTCACACCGGGACGGTGTGAAGTAAATCTGGGGGAGGGTGTAATGATACTAACTAAGTTTTGATGTTTTGTCTTTTTGGTGAAATTTTTCGAATTTTTTATTTTTAATCTAGCTGAGTCTATCGAGTCGAAGGAACCATGATCAAAATCAATGATGATAAATAGCCAAGTGTGGGTATGGTTTTCACTTTCTCTGGATTACTGACTTAGATTAATTGCCGAGACTAGGATTGGAACCCCATTACTGATTGATTGTTTCTTAAAGTTCTAGTCTTTTGAGTTATTGATGATAGCTCTGCCATGATAAGACTTAATTTAAAATCTCAATTATTCTTGCTTATGGTGTTGATATACAATGAGAATTAGGTACCTTGCTCTTCAATGTTCTGTAAAGCCGACAAGTTATTCCAGTATGGTCCGAGTCCTTTCTCTCTCTTTCCCTTCAGAAAATAAAAAACGGTAGAAAAAGTGTTGAAAGCGTGACCTAGAAGTTCGTAATCATTGCCAGGCTGCTAAACAAAAAGAAGTAAGAAAATATAAACGCAGAAAAGTGTAAAAAGAAAGAAAAAAAGAAGTGAGAAAGGGGGAAAAAGGATCAGGACCGAAAAACGGTTGATGCTCTGTTTGGTATGGGCATTTCGATAGAAGAGGTACTTGAGTAAATTGATTGATATACGATAGGTGAGAATGCATGTATTTGAACTTAATTGAATTTAAAGAGCTAGTTGACATGATTTGATAATTGATTGATTTGAGATTTGAGATTTAGAGTAGGAAACAGGCTATTAGTTTAGTGGTGGTAAACAATTAAATCAAAGTAGTTGTTTGAGATTGGTGTCTTTTGCATTTGAAACTATGCTTATTGTTTTTGAGATTTTGTGAGTTTCTGTGTGGTCCATTTCAAACATCGTCTCCAGATTGAATCTTGTTTTACTTTAGGACAAGCAAAGATCTAAGTCTGGGGGAGTTGATATTACTCGGTTTTAATGCATAATAGTGGGCATTTATGTTTGCTATTCTGCATTATTCCGAATGTTTTTATTGCATATTTGGTAGATTTTCATGATTCTAGGTGTTCGGGTCGAGTCAGAGCAAAACGATGCATTTCAGGAGATTTCAGAAGTTTTCAGAAATTGCAGAACAAAGTGCTCGATCGAGCACATTAGAAGATCGATCGAGCAAAGCCATTCAGAAGATGCACGATCGAGCAAGGTGGTTGCTCGATCGGGCACAAGTCCCTGGAAATTTCCGGAGATCAAGATCGATCGGGCAAAGAAGAAAGGATCATGCCGTTTATTGAGTTGCTCGATCGGGCAACCATATGCCCGATCAAGCACATCCCCCGAGAAGAAGAAGAAGTTTCCCAAATTTGCAATCAAGTCCTCAAGCTTATCCAAGTTTTCCATATTTTCCATATTTTATTATTTTACTGTTTTTAGCTTATAAATGCATTGTGTTTTAGGTTTTGAGAACAAAGCTCTATTTTAGATTTAGAGAGAATTATTGAGGGAGAGGAGATTCAACATGTATTTGTAGAATATTTCTGAACCCTTTTATATATCTATATCTATTTTAATCATGTGTTCTTCTTTAATATCATGTTGTTCATCCTTTACAATGTCTGAGTAGTTCACTAGTTAGGTTTTGGGGTTTCCTAGGGATTTCAGGATTTGATTGTTGGATTTGTCATAAGGAAATAATAATTGTTAGGTTTTTAGTCTAAACTTGTTATTAATGCATGAATTAGAGTAGCTAACTAGTTCATTGATATTAAACTAATAAACTCAAAGAGATTTGGTTTAGAAGTTGGATCTAGTCTAGATGAATAAGTGATTTTGCTTGCGAGAGTATTGTCTTAATTGCTTATGAACAATTGAATATAAATTGTAATGCATGATCTATTATTTAAAAGACGGCGAGAGTTAGTCTCTGTTAATTTGAGCATAGGGTTTAATACTCCGAGATGAGATTATTCCATTATTGTCTTTCATGTTCAGAACTATTTTCAAAGAAAATCCCTGAATGATAAATTGACTTTCAATCCTGATTACATGTGGTTTCTCTGATTCCTGACGCTTTTCTTTCATAGTTTAAACCGTTTTCTATTTACCGTTTTGATTTGTTTACAAACAACCTTATTATTTCTACTTTAGCTTGACTTGAACTGAAACTGAAATGTGTACTTTCTGGTCTCTATGGATTCGATACCTTATACTTTGCTACATTGAACTGTTCTCTGCAATAATTTTTAGGATTTAAATTCTAGACCTATCATCTCTTATCCCAATTTTTCTACAAATAGTTGGCAAAGGCCGACATCTCTTTCTTTGTCGGTGAATTGGGCTCGTGCCATTGCGATCGTGAAGGCGGGTCATGTAGTGAGTAGGATCGGGGGTTTCCCTAAAAATTTGGAAATTTAATCTTTGCGGTATGCTTAATCTTGGTTTCTCTTATCCTCTTTGTGAAAGGGGTCCCCTGGGTTTCTTTGTGACCCGCTCGATTTTTGGCGCCGAACTAGTGGCCTTGTGAACTAGTGAGCTCATTTCTTTAAGTTGGGCTTTCAGTGCCCTTATCTCTTCGCTCTGACCAGTGGGGTTACAATATGGAGGTGGATCCACGCGGCAACCCGATTCGTGATTGTACGGGTCGTTCGGTGATGGTGTTTGGACGTTCGTCGAACCGAAGAGGTTTCTGTTCAGGACTTCCAGTTCGGCTCTTCGCAAGCTCGCGGTCATTACTGCCTCGAATTTGCTCCTCAGTTATCGAGATTCCTTTTCTTGTTCCTCCAGCCGACGCAATAGCGTCTGGTTGGTTTTTCTTGCGTGGGTACCCCTTGGATTTTATTCATTGGTCTGGTTGGTGTCTAGTGATTGTCTATCCCGGTGCTTTGCCCTTCCAGATGGGTCACGTCTTTGACTTGGACATATTCGTCCATGTGAGTTGTGTTCGTCATGCTTTTAATGTTGCGAGGCGTCGAGTGTTAGGCCCTTTCAAATGCGTCCCCAGTGGAGTCGTCAATTGTTGAATCTAGGGTGAAGGTCTCCCTTGATTTAGGTTTGTATTTAAAAGGGGATGTTACAAGTGCGAAGTGAGATAAGGGTGTCGACAGATCTGACGCACCTAAAAGAGTATAAGATATCTAAGGGAGTCGATTTATCTCTCTAACTTCTCTCTAGAATCTCTTTACTTGATTTGTTGACCCCTTCTTCATGGGAACTCTCCTCCTCTTTATAGTGCTTCATCTGTCATCATTCGGCTATGCAAGACAGTTGGCTAGGCGCTCTGTTCCGCCGGTGGGTTGGTCAATAGGTCACTATTCCACGTGTTTAGGGGGACTAGGCGCATTGTTCCTTCGACAACTCTGCTTAGCTCGTCGACCTCCGAGATGGGCTTCCTGATGCAGGTTTGTAGTTGGATCCGGCTCATTGGGCCTAAGTGAAACTCATATCCTACAGTAAATATAAATCGAATATGAGATTAAAAAAGTTAGACATCATTGTTCAGCACTTAGTTTTTATCGAAAGAAAAATAAAGTGTTATAATTTTCGTTTTCATTCACACTATGTCAATTATTTAAGGGAGAATTAGCTAAAAGGGTTTTTTTCTTATGTTTGTGAAATTAACCTTTTTTCAAAACAATTAATTTATGCCTAATATGCCCTTGTCTTTATCCATATCTATTTATATTCCTACAATATCTCTTATAAAATATTCTCTAGTAACTATATTTAATTCTCTACAAAAATTCAACGTTCTTTTCTTTTCTCTGTGTTTTCTTTCCTTCTCCTTTCATATCTAAGTTTCTCTAAACATATATCCATAGGAATCCTTTATCAGAATCCACAAAGAAAAACATCAAGTAGTGATCAAAGTTGACATATAAGGTAAGTTCATATATGTGCATATTCATTTTGTTTATCTCTTTTCTTAATGTTTTGATATTTGAAGGTGACATTGTTTAGTTTCTTATCACATAATCTACCTCTTACTTGTTTACCGATCACATAAACGATATTGTGGATTGTTATTTTTATTGTAGTTTTTTAGATGATCTCTTAGATTCTAGTGATTTTAATGGAAAAAACAAAATTAATGTTTAAGTTAATCGATTTGTGATTTTAGGAAGATGAAGTCTTCAAGAAAATTCATTCTAGAATATGACGTCTTCTGGAAATCCAATTCCATAATACGACGTGTTCAGGAAAATCTATTCCAGAGTACGACGTGTTCTGGAAAACCTATTGTAGAATTCTATAATATGACTTGTTCTAGAAAATATATTCTAGAATATGAACTTTTCTAGAAAAAATATTCTACAATATGACGTGTTCTGGAATAGATTATCTATTGTATCCACTTATTCTAGAATATATTTTCTAGAATGCAAAAAATACGTAATATAGAATATGAATTCTAGAATATGCACGTTTAAAAAACATAAATAAATTTTCTACGTTACACTGAAAAGTATTATGGAATTCTAGTATATATGTAGAATGTAAAAATATCTTTTAAAAA